>VZTU01020183.1:38184-48723 GCA_013400835.1 Zapornia atra | reverse complement strand
GGGGGGGTTGTCCCAGCATCTTGGGGGCTTCCCAGAGGGTTGGGTTCCCACGGGGCTCTCATCTCTCTCTCGGTACAGCAGCGTCTCGGTGAAATCCCGAAGGATGAGCGTTTGCAAGGGAAATGTAAATGGTGCTCGGTGTGTAGGTAGGGGAGTGCTTCCTCAGGCTATATAGAGCGGAGCTGGGCCAAAAATATTGCTGGGTTGTCGGTTTGGGGTGTTTTTTTTTCCCTTCTTCTTCTTCTAAGGAAGCTCTGAATAAAAAAACCCCGCTTTGAAAACTCCCCAGCACCGGTTATCTCTGCAGAGACGGCCAGTCATTTCAAACACCTCCTGATGCCTTGCTTTATTTTGGTTAAAATAAGCAGGGGTTTGGTTAAAATAAGTAGGTTTTTGGTGAAAATCTCACCAGTGCCAGATTTTCCCAAATTTTCCCCCTTTTTTTTGGGGGGGTGTGTGGGTGTTTCTGGTGAGGAAAGTATTTCCAACCCAGGGAATAAATGGGCTTAGGCTGAATTCCTGATGCTTCCCAGCATCAGAGTCACGGGACAGACAGAAGAGCCCTGACCTCTGCAGCAGGGCATCACTCCCAAACCATCCCAGCATATCCCTGGTTTGCTTCCAGAAAGGGTTTGGAAAAATCAGTTTATTCCTTTCCTGCTTGCTTTTATCTTTTAAAAGATTAGGTGTTTCAGCCCTGAATCAATCTAACTAATAATCTTGCTACTAAAGTCTAATTAAGATATCAATTAATTTGCAGCATGCATTTAACAAGAAATATCTCGTCATTCTCCTCTATTATTCTCTGAAATTACTGCTAAGGGCTTTTTGTACAGATACCTTAATTAGACTTTTTATTGTTAATGGGAATATTGAGCAAATTAAAATTGGATATTAATACTTTCCATGAATTTCATAATAGGCTGAAAAAAATATAAAGCATTCAAGAATAATTGCAGAGATTTGTGTACAGGGCTTGGGGTTTTTTTTTTTAAATCCTTCACAGAAACCCTTCTGCATTTCTAACAACAGGGTCCTGAAAGTCTCTCATTAATTTTAATATTTACTAAACGCAGAGGAGCCCAAGCTCTTGTTTTCCCTTCTGTACACAGATCCTTCTGAAGCATTTGCTACTGCTAATTATTGTGGTTTTTTCTTTTCCTTTTCTTTTTCTATTCTTTTCCCTTTCTTTTTCTTTTCCTTTTCTTTTCCTTTTCTTTTTCTTTTCTTTTCTTTTCCCTTTCTTTTCCTTTCCTTTTTCTTTCCTTTTTCCCTTTATTTTAGAGTATAAGATCATTTAAGCAAAGAAGGGAAATGTGGGATTGAATCCAGCTTTCCAGCCCAAATAGGAGGTGGTGGGTTTTTTTTTCCCTGGCATTTGGGTGGTTTCAGTTTGCAGTATAAAAGGTCAGAAAGCTCTTTGCCAGGCTGTGCAGAAGTGGGGGGAAAGAGGATCTGATGGGAGGAGACCGGTTTTGCCATCCCCAGGTACCGCATCACTGCCAGGGATGGGGCTGACCCCAACCCCACCTGTTCCTTAGGCATCATGAGGTAGATCAATATAGATGCTATAGATATAAATAGAGAGGATATGGATATGGATATAGCTGATACAGATATATATGTACATATATAAGCAGTGAGTTGGACTCAACGATCCTTATGGGTCCCTTCCAACTTGAGTTATTCTACGACATATCATATATAAAATACATACATTGATATTATATATATAAAAATAGATATAATGATCTAGATCCATATCTCGTGCATACACACACACATGCCTATACATCTCCGTTGCCCTATAAGACACCACCAAACCCACCATCATCCTTGCCGGGCACTGGAACAAAATCCTCTTGCCCCAGCCCTGAGGAAGGTCCCCATTGTCGGGGTGAAGGTAGGGGGGGGTCCCAGCATCCCCCCACCCACCCCAGGGCCGCAGCCGGAGCTTTCCCAAAGCACCAGCCCCAAATCTCTTCTGCGAAACCGGCGTCTCCCCAGGCTCAGACACATGGTGTCTCGTTGAAATGCAGATCGTTGGGGGGTATATGGAAGTCTTGGCTCCGAGGAGCTTCAGCTGACAGGCTTATTTGCACACTGGCTCTAAAATAACCGTGTAGGCTTTACATGACACCTTCTGTTGCTTTGGTGCAGAGAGGGGCTTTCAAGTGCCTTTCTCTGGGAGGGACGGGGCGGCCGGCACCATGGTTGGGGTGCTGCGAAAACCCCCGCATCCTTGCATCACCCCAGCATCACCCCAGCATCGTTTTGCCGTGCCCGGGGTTTGTAGGGTAGCAGCTCTGGCAGTTCTAAATACCACTAAAGGTGCTGCAGTACCTTGGCACGCCACCAAGTTTGGGATACGGCTGGGAATTTGCTTCCCCAGGTGGGTTTTGGGATGGAGCATCCCATCCCCAGCGGTGCCGCTGGCGTTCCTTATCAAACCGCTGCTCCACCGCTCCTCCAATTGTCAAACACGAAAGAGATGCTTTCACTCCCATTCAAAATAATTTAAATAAAAATGTTGCTACAAAGTGGAATAATATCTTTTGATGAATGTTTTTAAAGCCCTTTAGGTTTTCATGGTAATTTGCAGTGTAAAATTATTTAGAGATAAGAGCCAAATTAGCTCTTATAGGCGGAGGTCGATATGTCCCGTTATCCATGCAAGCAGTGTTTAAATATAATCAGCCTTTACTCTAATGCAGCATAATTGTTCATTTGAAATAGCTTTTTTTCTTCTTCTTCCTCTTTTTTTTTTTTTTTACTCCATTCAATGAGTCATTAAAATATTCAAAGGATAATGCAGTGAATTGGAAATGAATTTATCACATTATCCTGGATATACTGTAGAGCATCAGGTAACTCGGCAGAGTGGGAACCAGTTTACAGAGAAATCCAGTAAACAAGGCTTTCCATTTGTGTGTTCAGCAGGGGGAAAGAAAAAGAAGGGAGAAAATACTGCCCTTCAAATGGAAAGCTTGCTGTCTTTATTCCCCCTCCTTGGGGAGGAGGGAAGGGGGAGGGAGAGAGCAGCAAATTTGTACTCCACTAAAGCCTCGCTGCTTTAACTTTATTTTTATCAAAATATGTTTGTAACAGAAAGTCGTTATGGAAACCAGTTCTGCCAGCCGGGAGAAATCCTGCGCCAGGCTGGAGCTGAGCGGGACCCACTGAGTGTTGCTGTCGCCCGGCATCGCTCAGCTCCCTCTGCTCAACCCCTTCCTCAGGCAGAGGTGGGGTGGGGAAACTGAGGCACGGAGGTGGTTGATGACCTGTCCGGGGTCAGATAGGGGAAATGTATCAAATGTCTTTGAAGAGGAGCTGTCCCCATCCCATCGCCTGTCACATCACACGGCTCTTCTCCCCACAGCGGGTGTGTGGGGTGCAGCCCCCCAGGGCTGCGGTCGCTCCCATGGCTTTGCAGGGCCGGGCAGGGAACCCACTGGTGTGGGACCAGCAGGTCCCTTTGCTGGGGGACCTCAGTATCCCTTCCCAGTTCCAGAGGTCCTAGCACCACTGTTGGGTCCTCACCTGCGGCGCCTGCTCCCGACGATGCATTTGTCAGAGCGTTTCTCCTTGCCAGCTGATAAACAGGCTCTGGGTTGCAAGTGTCACCATAGAAACAGGTGCTATCTTAAGCAAACAAGGGCTTTATTAACCTTAAAAGTTACGGGATCTGTGCATGATTAGAGGCTGGGAAGGGAGCTGCGGGGGGCTGGCCACTCGCCCACACACCCTGCCCTGGCCACCATCCCTGTCCCCATCCCAAAGGGACAGCGATGCACATGCTCTAAAGGAAACTTTGCACCATAGTGTGTTTATACAGCATGGGGTATGGTGGTCAAGCTTACCCAAAATGCTTGGATTTACTAAAAATAATAGAGAGTAGCTGCTATTTGCTGGCTGCTATTATTTCTGCCCTCAGCTGCTGGGCGAAGTGCTGTATGGACACACCAGGGATGCTTTTGCAGAGCAGTTGTGATCCGGGCACGTCCTGGATCCCAGTGCTGCCAGCTCTAACCAGTGAGGAAAAGAATCTTGTAGCAAGACGAAGACATAAATCAGCTTTTATGTATCATGGGGGCTGGAGGGATCTCTGTTTTAGGAGATGCTGAGATGCTGGGGCAGATTTCCCCACCTGCCTGCTGCTGTCACCACCCAGCATCTGTGGTCCCCATGTCCCCCAGGTGCTGTCTGGCTGTGCGATGCTGTTGGATTGCCGGTGGGATCCGCCGTCTCCTGGGAGGGGGGGACGGGGTGAGTGTAATAGTCTCCTTCCTCCTCACTAGGACCCTTTCGACTCTACTTTTTGGTGATTAAACCGGGGGTTTGAAAGGGAAAGAACAAAGGGAAATGTTGTTTTAATTGATGACTTGGCTCCTTGGAATAGTCAGTTCCCCGGTGTGAGTTTCTGTGGCTGCTGGTTAATGAAGCCTTTATTAATACAAGGGAGAAAAACCCCAAACCCCTTAAGGAAAACCAAAAGAAGCATAAGAGATCCCTGCTCGGGTGTAGTTTGCTTTGCACTTCAAGCATCTTTGGTCCTCTGAAGGCACGTGGCAAGGTTGTGTTCCCCCCCCCCAGGTCAGCAGTGGGAGTCTTGGCTCTGCCGTGTTTGCTGTTGAGGTTTGTGTCGAACAGGTTTCCCACGAGCGGGATCCCAAGTTGAGTGTCGGCCGCTATTATTCACGCTCTGCAAACAGATGGGGTTTAATTGCCGTCACTGTCAGGCTCTCTGCAAATATCATATGTGAAGGGCTCTTTTGGCTAATTGTTTTAAAAGAAAAGTTCAGAAGCGAGGTATAGGAATTGTAGATCGAATGTGTTTTAAAGAGCAAACTGTTTGTGTTACCTTTAAACACACAACAGCTTTAGGATCGGTGAGGGAGTGAGCAATGCAATGCCACCCCGGGGCCTGTGATGCTGCAATGTGAGAGCAGTAACTCCCTGCTGTGAGAAAACCACAGCTGGCCTGAACTGACAGGGAACAGGGATGCTTGTCCCAAGCTGCTGGGTAATTGGGATGCTCGTCCCGTGGTGCTGGGAAACAGGGATGCTCAGCCAGTGCTGCCAGGGAACAGGGATGCTTGGCCCAAACTGCTGGGGAACAGGGATGCTCGGCCCAAACTATTGGGGAACAGGGATGCTTGGCCCAAACTGCCAGGGAACAGGGATGCTCCATCCGAGCTGCTGGGGAACAGGGATGCTTGGCTGGGAATGTCTCTGGCAGCATCAGGGCAAAGTGTTGCTTTCGGGCTGCAGTGAGGGAAAGAAAGAAGGATGCTCAGGAAGGACCAGAGCGCCTGGGCCAAGCAAGGTCTGGTTGCACAAGTGTATCTCTTTGCACAAGTGTCTATCTTTGCACAAGTGTGTGTCTTGCATAAGCACGCGTACCATCCCTTTGCGTGCTCTGCTATGGGGAAATTCGGGCTGCAAACTGGGCACGCAAGAGAGTTAAACGGCATCCCAGCAAACACCAGCTTTCTTGCGTTCTCCTGGAGCTTCTGCTCAGGCTTCTGCTTGCCTGCCTTGTAATTAATGCTCCCAGGTAATTACACTTCCAACTTCTCTGAAAAGCTGCCACAAAGCAGTTCCCCTAGGACACAGCAAGTGCAATGGGGGGGGGGGAACATGCAACTGCTCCGCTGTGTTTTGGGGAATGTCCGCCCCATAACCCGGCTGGCACAGTGGGGACAGGGATCCGTTGCAGGGACCCAGGGGGCTTTTTTCTTGCTGCAAACCCCATTTTGGGGCGGGGAAGAATGTGGTAAAGCACCGAGTACCCCAACACATCTAGTTCCCAGCCCCTTGCCTGCGCTCAGCATCGCAGCAGCGCTGCATCCCCCCGTGCCTAGGCTCAGCATCACCTTCCCCTTCCGCACACACATCGTCGAGCAAAGCACTCGGGGCTGCGCTCGGGATGACAGGCTCTGCACAGACGTGCATTATATGATTATTATCATTATATTGCCAAGGATCCATGATGAGAGAGATGATTACGACGGCTACAAAGAGACTCTTGTAAGCAGGAGCTGTCGGCAACGAGCTGCTCACAGGTTTTTCCTCTCAGTTCCGTGCAGCCCGGCACCATCCCACAGATGCTCTTGGCTTTTACTCAGGCCCTGCCATCGCTTAGGGGTGAATTTAGGGTGAAGCTATGGTGCTATAAGTAGCCAAAACCTGGAAGTCTGACTAGTTCAGGGGTTATTTGGGATCCTTCTGTGTGTGAAACAGGGGGTTGGTTGAGATGCCGGGGCTGCCCCGTGAATCGGTCCCTCAACCTTGGTATCCGTAGCAGATATCGTTGTTACACAGATGGAAATTAAGTTGGCTTTCCCTTTTTTTTTTCCTTGATGCTTCTATTTCATTTAACATGCAAAGGCTAATAATTTGTCACAATTCAATAAAGCGGAGGTTACAAACACTCTCGCTGCTGTTTATTTAAACGATGGTTTGTTAATTAGCTCCTCTTAACGAGGAGAGAATAAATCAGATAAAACGTACCAAAACGGTGCAGAGATATTTTGCAGATTAATTTTATTTTCCAGCTGAGATGCTCCCAGCAGCCAGGAGCTCACCAGCTCCATCCCGAGCTGTGGGGCAGGTACCAGTGTGTGGCAGCAAGTTGTGGCACCTCTCAGCCTGGGATGATGCTTTGCCTTGTCACATCTTCCTCACCATGGGTCCAAAAAAAGGACTTTTTCGGCTTTTTTTCTGCTTCTGGGCTCAGACCTTGTCGTGCATTGGGTTTCCCACTGCTTCAGCTTGACACTTGCTTAGCCTAAGGTGCTTGGGTGTTGGGGGGGGATAGAAATTAGATCAAGAATAAAGTTGTGCTGATGCAATTGGGAGTTCAGGGCAGGTTTACCCATCACCATGAGCCAGAGCCGAGCTCTGATTTCATTGCTGGCCCCTCAGAGAGTGCTCAACTCCGGTCGGCATCCCATCCCTGCTATCCCCTGAGATATCTCATGTATGGCCAATGAATTGCATCTGGGAATGGGATTTCTTATAAAACTCTTATCCACATCCCCCACGAGCATCCGGGTTTCCCACGGCGATGGCCGGTGGCGAGCGTCGGGAGCCGTGTGTTGTTCACCAGGTCTACCTTGCGGAAGAGCCGTTAATCAATGATTAATCGGGCATGTGTGGTTGTGTGGGAGCGATTTGTGTTGGAGGAGGGAACTCCTACAGCACCCCGGTCATGAATCATTTGAAAGGCAAATTTGTGCAGTTACCAAGGGAACGGAAGAAAGGAAGGGACTTCCCTTTGCCGAAATGACTCGCGCTCTGATGCGGCTGAGAAAATCGCTCCAAAAAAAAAATAGAGGGAAAAAAAAAAAGAGGGGAAAAAAAAAAAAAAGAGTCGAAGCTGTGACTAAGCAGCAGAAGTTATGTAAAGCGCTCGCTGGGAAGTGCAGGGGAGGGACAGCACATCCTGCCGCTGCCCACGGCGGTGGCGGGGGGCGGCTGCCGGCCCCCTTCTTGCCTCCCCGGGGAGCGGGGGCGAAGGCGTGCTGGCTGGCCTGCTCCTCGCCTCTTGCCCTTGCTTATGAAGGTGTTTAAAAAAAAGGCTGGGTGCCCTGCTTTGGTACCACAGCTGGAGCTGGGCATCGTCCTAGCGCTGGGACCAGGCACCCGCATCCCCTGCCTCTGCATCACCTTTGGCCGTGGTACCCCAGGGAGGTGGTGCTGTGGCCAGCATTGCACCAGGAAAACATCCTTGCTCCACACAGAGGGGCAGGTCTCAGTTTTGGGGTGATCTAGGGCACACTGTGCCCTGAGGCATCGCAGATAGCTGGGTAGGCTTGTGGACCTGGCCTCTTTCTGTAGGGGATAGGAGGATGCGGAAAATGATGCTACAGACTTCGCAGTGGGGCCTGTGGTGATGCTCTTGGCAATGGCCACTTCGGCACATCTCTGCTGGGACCAGGGCTGGGTTTGTGTCTGGGATAGGATGGGATGGGATCCTCTGCTCTGGTCCCTGTGGGAGCTTAGGCCAGGGCTAGGTACTTGGTATGGGGATTGGCATCCGAATTTAATGGTGCTAGACTATATTTAAGGATGCTCATCCAAAGGGTATAAAACCATGTGCACGATGGAGGCACCAACAGCTCCTCCATGGCAGGGGGGATGCACGAGGCCCAAACGTGCCCCTCAAAAACTCAGCAGTACCATTCCTCCAAAAACACGACCCTCAGGGCTGTGCAAGGGGGAGCAGCAAAGACCCAGCGCTGCGGCAGCGAGATCTACAGCAGCATCTCGGTGCAGCCCCAACCCGCGCGCGAGAAGATGCTTGGGATCCTTCCAGCTTCCGCCTGGGAGCCCCCGAGCCCGGCGGGAAGCCGCAATATCTCCCAAAAAAGGGAATGCAGAGGCAGCTGCACGGTGGAGGAAAACCCTCTCCCTGCCCTCCCCTGGTGCCACAGACAACCGGTGTCTGAGCGATTAGTCACCGCGATAGCGCCGAGGCTTCCCTCCTCCACAGCAGAGCCTGTCCCCCCACACAGGCAAGCCAGCTGAATGCTTAATTGGAGTTCCTCACACCTACCGGGGTGTAGCCTTAAACGAAGTGACAGCGCGATCAAAGCGCTGGAGTCAGACCCTGGGAGCTGCGAGTTGCTATGGAGTTTCTGGCTTCTGATTTTAAAAGAAAAGGAAAGGGGGAAAGCAAATAATATATTTATAGAGAGAGAGCAATCCCAAGCCCAAACTTGTCCATGCTGCTGGTGGAGCAGCACGGTCAGCGGCGGGGCTGGTCTTTAGATGGGTCTTTAGATGGGTCTGCTCCTCAGAGAGGATGCTCAGCCCCAAAAAGGTGTTTTCTGCCCCATAATGAGCCAAAAAAGGTTTGGTAGCGGTTCAGAAACCTGTGTAAGGGTTTTCTATTGTGCGTCTGTGGAGGGGTAGGAGAGCTCAGCGAGGCAGGGAGCATCCCGAAGGATGCAGCTGGAGTGTTTTGTCCCTGATTACTTCTGTAACCATCTCAGACCCGTCAGGAAAGTTGGCAGCAAATGTGTCCCTGGGGTGGAAGGGCTGTCCCTGCGCCGGCCCCCGCGGCTGGGTGAGCTCACCCGGAGGTGGCAGGGCTGGAGTTTGACCGGAGGATTAATTCTTCTGTCTGAAATTTACAGTGAGGATTTTAAGCTGATTAAAATCCTGGTTTCTCATCCCGGGGAGACAACATGCCACAGTCTGGTTCGATCAGCCAGGAGAGATGGTGCGGCAACATTGGGACCCTTGATGATGGGGATGCTCATGTCCCTCCACTTATTGGCACCCACCCAGCTCCTTATTCCTCTGAAAAATGCTTGGGCTCAACTTTCAGTGGCCTTAAATCACTCAGGAGAGGGAAATTAGAGCTTTGTTCCCATCAGGAGCAACTTCTTTTCCCCAAAACAGAAATGCCATACAGGAGAGAAACAGGATATCGTTTGTGGTTTCATGAAACTCCTCATCTTTTTATCCCCCTTCTTGCTTTGGGTTCTATTTAAAAATCGGATATTCTGAGATGGAAAGTTATTTTGAAAGGGTAAAAACACGTAAAGTTCCAGGAAAATGGCAAAATACGCTCGATANGGGGGGGGGGGGGGGTTTATTTAGAAACACTGTTCTCTCCCAATTCCACCCTTGATGAGGTGCAGGATCTGGCCCCATCCCCCCTCCACCCCATTCGAAGGAGCATCCCTGGTACCGAAATGGCATTTTTCCACCCTAATCTCTCTGCCAGCCAGTGGGACAGGTACACTCTGAGGGTGGGCAGGGACTTTGCAACCCACAACCATACTGGGACCTCTCTGTTCCCTCGAGCCCAACCCCAAAGACCCGCGCGTGGGCAGGGCCGATCGTTGGAACCCCATCGATCCCGTCCTCCGCTGCCCCAGCTAAAGGGCCCTTCATCGATAAAGCATCAGCTCTGGCAGGGTGCTACCCAGCAGGCTTAAAAAGATCATCTCGACACGAGGGCTTTTGGTTCCTGCCGATTAATTAGTGCGTTGTAAACGACTGGGAAAGGAGGTGGCCGGTAAATGCGAGAGCAATTAAATCCACAGCGCCTGCGCCCCTCCGACCCCGCTCCCGGTGCAGCATCGATCTCGCTCGGCAGCCTCTGGGGATGCGATGGAGAGGGCTGAGCTTGTACCACATCCCCCCAGCACTGGGAAAATCAAAGCTTTTCCCAGTCTGGGAGCTGCTCCTGTCTCTCAGGGCAGGTGCAGCCAGCTAGTTTTCCTCTCCCCAGCAAAACGCACTAGTTTTATTCCCTGGTGCTTCCGAACGAGGGCCGGAACAAAGTAGCAGAGCGAGGAAAACCCTCCGCTGGCTTCCCTTGATGAACTGAGCTAATTTCTCTCTTAATGGTTAGCTACTGAGCTGAATGTGAGGCTTTCCTCCTGCACAGCAAACCCTCTCCCACACACAGACAAATAGGCTGAATATTTAATTGGAATTCCTCACACCTACAGGGTAAAGCCTTGTCAGTAGAAATATAGCCCATCGCCAGCTGGCATCCCCGCACGCCACCCACCTTAT
>VZTU01020183.1:15755-38166 GCA_013400835.1 Zapornia atra | reverse complement strand
TGGCCCCCACTCCCCGGGGTGTCCTCTCGGGGACTGGGATGCTGTGGGATGCTGAGCATCCCATATCCCTGTTCCCACATCCGTCTTGCCTGTTGCCCATCACCTGCTGCTCCACAGTGGAACAACCCTCATCGGATTGGGCCAAGCTGAGGTGCTGGCACAAGCCCCTCTGGGGACATGGGGGACCCCACCATGGTCCCAAGCTGGTGGCAGGGGACCAAGAGCAGCAGAGGGCACTGCCGGTCCATCTGCCCACACCTTGCCCTGCCCGTGCCCGTGTGATGAAACGCTGGGCAAAGCCTTGCCCAACAAGGAGGGCGGTCAGGATATCTGGTGTGGTTGCTGGCAGGGTTGGAGTGCAAGCCCCCCATTTGCAAGCTCTGGAGCCTTCCATGGGAGAATGGCTCCCAAAAATTCCTCTTCCTCCTTCCCCACACCGTCCTGGCCAGCGTGGGATGTAACCTCTTGGCATCACATGCTGCCATAGAGCTGACAGGAACTGGGAGCGGGGGCCCTGCCTGCGTGGTGCCCCCCACTTTGGGCAGCCCATGAACTGGAGGTACTGATAACCTGGCCCGGAGAACCCCCCTCAGTTTGGATTTTCCAGGGAAGCTGGCAGGTGATGCAGGATGAGGAGGGAGGCACTCTGGTCCTCCCCGTGAGCCATCGAAGCCCAGGGAGCACCAGGGTGTGAAGGCACAGCATGGCACTAGCCCGGCGTCGGCACGGCATGGCTGCAATCCCAGAGAACCAGCTGGACCCTCACTGGTTTTCCCTGGCAAGATAAGGGATGAGGCTGTGTGTTTCCAGAGGGATCACACACATGTGCACACACACACACACACACACACACAGAGCGAACAGCTGAGGGTTTGGGGAGCCTGCAGTGATGACAGGATGGCGATGCACCCTGTGCTGCTTGTGAGGGGGACACTCGATCCTCTTTTGGGCTGCACCCATCCCACCTCGGGACCACCACGGGGCTGGGGATGATGGGAGCCATCATTACCACTCCTGCCTCTTCCCCCCTCTGCAGCAGGCTCTGGGGCAGAAATAGAGCTGGCTCCAGAGCATCCCTGGGCAGGGAGCTGGGGAGGGGGCAGCAGGTTGGGCCCCCCACAAACAGGCTCTTCCCTATAGACACAGAGCCTCCAGTGCCCACGGAGGAGGAAGAGGAGCCTCCAAAGGAGCGATGGGGAGGCAGCACCTCACCTCTGCTAGTGAGGGCAGTGTCTGTACCTCCCTCCCCTCCTCTCCCCATCCCTCCAGTATCTCCACTGGTCTCTGAGAGAATTGCTCTTTTCTCACCTCCCATCTTTCCCTTTTTCTTTGCTCCTTCTCCCTCTCTCCTCCTCATACCTCTCTCACCCCAGGTTTCAAAGACCCCCCCAAACCTCCATCCCCTGCAGGGACCTGCCACCATCTGTGGTTTTCTTTCCCTTTCTTGTTGGGGTGGGGTTTTTTTCCCCCTCTCTCAAAGTTTCCCCATGTCTTTGTCTTAACGAGCCAGGTTAAATATTCTGTAATCAGTGTAATAATACACCTGGACTTGTTCGCGAGATATCTGCCTTTTGTACTGCGACAGGACATTAATAGTAATTATTCTGCTTTGTAATTGGAGCTTTAAATACTAATTCAAACAGCCAGAGGAAAACCAATTAGTGCTAATTTATCTCTATGTGTTTTGGAGAGCCTGTGTCTGTCATACTGTGAAGAAATAGGTTGGTAATTAGTACAGTTGGGTGGTAGATAGAAGTAATTATCAGATTCTTTCATGTTCTTTAAAGGAAAAAAAAAAAAATCTAAAGGCTGCATGACTCTTCCTTTCTGAGGAAGTTTGCACCTCCAAGGAAAGCAGTGCATGGTCCCGGCCGGCGCGGGGCTCACCGGCTCTGCATGAGGCTCCTGGCCAGATCCCGTGGGCACCCTGTGCTGGGCGAACGGGATGGGCTGCTGTGGGCACAGCTGGAGCATCCAAGGCCTCGCACGCTGGGTTTAGCTCAGGCAGGGGTGGTGGGGGTGTCCTCGGATGCAGGGGAATGTCAGTGAGAGGAGGGCAGGAGGAGCTGTGCCTTTGTGTATGGCCAGAGGGTCGCTCCCCATGTCCCCTGTGGTGCCCTGGGTCACTGAGCCTGGCACGACGCATGTCTGAACCATGTCCTGTGTGTCAGAGCCAAAGGCTGTGCACTCAAACACCACCCCAACCCACGCCTCCGAGCTGTACCCTGCGTGTGGGAACCTTACCTCGCACGTCTGAGCCAGACCCAAGGCCTTTGAGCCAGTCTTTATGCCTTTGAGCCAGACCCAAGGCCTTTGAGCCAGTCTTTATGCCTTTGAGCCAGACCCAATGTGTTTGAGCCAGTCTTTATGCCTTTGAGCCAGTCTTTATGCCTTTGAGCCAGACCCAATGCGTTTGAGACAGACTTTATGCATTTGAGACAGTCCCCATGTGCTTGAGCCAGACCCAGTGCGTTTGAGCTAGATCTTATGCATTTGAGCCGGACTCAATGCATTTAAGCCATAGCTCTTGTTTCTGAATCCCACGCTGTGCATTTGAGCCAGACCCTGTGCATTTGAGCCAGACCCTGTGCATTTGAGTCAGACCCTGTGCATTGGAGCCACACCTGATGCATTTGAGCCAGACCTGATGCATTTGAGCCACACCTGATGCATTTGAACCAGACCTGATGTGTACAAGCCAGACCTTAAGCACCGGCTATACCCTCTCATTTGGGGGGACATTGACGGTTGCTGACCAGCCGCTGTCCCCATCATCCCTGTCCCCATCGTCTCCTCCCAGCACTCTCGCTTTGCTGCCCAGCGGGTTCCTCGAGGACGCTGGGCCCCGCCACATGCTGCTCTCTTCCTCCCTGCCCCCCCGAACCCCTACCCTTACAGGATAAGATGATCCCAATGTTTTCAGTGCAGGGAGGCTTTGGTTTGTGGTTCCTTCTCTCTCCCCTCCCATGCTGTGCTATTAAAGAAATAAATAATGCATGGCAGAGTCATTCACCCCATCGGGATGTCAGGCCAAGCCCGACCAGGAGTGTGGCAAGGATCTGCAGGAATTCATTAATGGCCCATTCTGTATTTCCTTTTTCTCTTTTAAAAAAAAACCCCAACAGAGTTACCTTGGTAATAATAAAGTGCACGATTCCAGGAGGGAGGGAACAGATTCTTATTTGGATTAAACGGATTTCTCCTCCTCCCCTCCTTGCCCCTTTTATTCCTGCCAATTTAAAATTTTTGTTTAGGGGGGAAAAATAAAAAAAAAATAAAATTTAAAAAAAAATTATAAGCAAATGCTAACGATGGAGAAAAGCACCTTCTCTTCTTTTTTTTTCTTTCTCCTTTTTAAAGGAGAGGAAAAAAATGCCATTGGAAGTCTTCTATGCAAAGAGATGCCGGGGGGCACAATATATCAAAGAAAATATAATACACCCAGGTTAAAACTAATGATTGCCATATAATTAGATGTGAACCATTGTGCTATAAATGTGTATTCTTCAGCGTGCTGTGATTTTACTGTAAAGGAGAGAGAGAGAGAGAGGAGTGAGCGCGAGAGAGAGCGCGCAAGAGAAAGAAAGACAGAAAAACACAGAACCCAGCAACATACTATAAAAAGCACTCTGTTGACTTTTCTGCTGTTTAGTATTCCTTGCCCGTACTCCCCCGGGAGTATGTAATTAGTGCTTTATGAAGAGTGCATTTAAAGCAGTTTAATATTCACCTCATTCAGTCTGAAACAATGTGATCACTGCTTAGACAAATCACTGCTCCTTACTGACATCCTCTGTCAGTACATTACCTCTGAAAAGACCTTTCAAGAGGCTTGGATGTTAATTAGTTGTCTATCATGTATAAACAGAGCAGTGAGCAGAAGGGCTGCACCAGGCCAAAGACACAGAGGGAAATATTGGAAATAGTTTTTTTTTCTCTCTGGGTGGTTTTTTTTTTCCCTCCCCCTTTAATGAAAATTCCTGGCTTTCCAGTCCCCAGCTCCACCAGTTCACTGGTGCTTTGCGGTTTTGCATGGCCTGGAGTGGAGCCTGGGTTTCCCTGCTGCTGGGTGCTCCCCTCCCCGGGATGCTGAGCCAGCCTGGCACCGGGGTTCTCCAAACAAAGTGCTGCCCGGGCACAGCCAGCTCGTGGAGCATCCTCCACTCTGGCCGGGCACCTGATGCTTCCCCCTTGAAGTGTGAGTGTACCAGTCAATGCCAAAGCCTGCATCCCAAACTTGCATCCTAACTCTGCATCCCAGCCCTGCATCCCAGTTAACATCTCAACCCTGCATCCCAACTCTGCTTCCTAGTCCTGCATCCTGACTCTGCATCCCAGCCCTGCATCCCAACCCTGCATCCCATTCAACATCCCAGCCCTGCATCCCAAACTTGTACCCCAACCCTGCATCCCAGTGCTACAACCCCACCCTGTGTCCTGGTCCTGTATCCCATCCCACATCCCTGAGGTGCCCTCCCAAGAAGGTAGGATTGTGCAGTTGGATTCCCTTCTGCACAATTGCCTTTGGAAGTGTGAAGCTGCCATACTTTGGAAGTGCCACAGGCTATTGAATTGGCCAAGCCACCCAGTGGGATGGAGTAGGGAACCCCCAATCTCTCTTGGCAGCACCTCACCATGCTTAGGGATATTCCCACCAGCACATGCAGGGCTGGGGATGGGACCAGGTGCCTGCAAGTGCAGGAAGGTGCTTTAATCCCACCACTGACACCAGTTTAGTGACTGAACACACTGAACTAGCGCTTCTGCACCTATAAAATGTGGTTACTGACACCCACCCACTTTTCTAACATGCTTGGGAATGAATGGATGGAAAATACTATAGGGAAAGGAAGTATTGCTATTTAAAACAGAGTTTAGCTTAGCACGGTGGCTTTACCCACTGCAAAGCCCCATTGGCTTGCTGCAGTGATGATAAGCAGCTCTGGCTGGAAGGCATACACTGGCCAGCACAGCCCTCCTCCATGGCACCAGCGCTGAGGGAGGGGGAGAAAGGGATGGGGGAGCAGGTGGAAGACCCATGTTGACACCCTCTTGCACCTCAGAGTGGTTCTTTAGCCATTCAAAGAGATTTTTTTCCATTTTCTGTGGCTGCACCCTGCTGTCGTGGGTAAAATGCCTGGCAGATGATGGCAGCTGCCTCACCCTGCCTGCCCCCAGCTTTATCTTCTCTGGGAAATCCAGGAGACTGGGGGCAGCTCCGGGTCCTGCTGTGTATCACTTGTCCCCCATCCAGCTGCATGCCTGCAGGATGGTCCCCACGCTGCCACCAGCCCGGAGCCTTCCTTCCCCGGGGCAGCATGTCCCCAGGCACATCCCTGCATCCCTGCCATGTCCCCCTACACATCCCTGATGTCCCCCCTGTGACCGCTCTCCGGGTGCAAGGTGGATGCAAGGCACCGTCCTGGGAGCTGGTCCCGGCTCTGCTCAGGGCTCCTCAAGCCTGGCCTCTGCAGCAGGGATGGAGGGCCGGGAGCTGCAGGAATCCTATTACCAGCCTCCATCTGGCAGCCCCCGTTTGTTTTCCCAGGCACTCCTGAGCCAAATCCAGCAAATCCCACACTTCCCGGGGCCGGGACAGCCGCTTGAACCCCTGCGGAGGTGTTTAAGGGGCAGGGAGGGCCATCGCTGTCCTTTCCCTTTGACAAGCAGAAGACATGGTCTGTTGGACACATCCTGTTGCTGGGAGCAGCAGCCAAAGGTTAAAACCACAGGTGGGTTTGGGTGAGACCCCCACACCCCATGACCAGGCTCCTCGTGCATGCACCCCCATGCACACCATGGTGGGGACGCACAGAGCATCCCCACGGGATACCTTCCCAAGCCTCCCCACCCTCCTGGCCACCGAGCAGCAGCTCCACAGCTTCCAGCTTGGGGTTTTTCCCCCTTTCTCTCCCTTTTCCACCAGTTTGTTTCCCTGGTTCTCTTAGTCACGAAGGTGAGGCACTGACAGAGACACAGACATCAAAAACAAGAGGTGATGAAATGCCGGGGAATAATTAAGTTGCACTAAATCACTGGGCCCTGGTGGCACCCTGCCAAAGCGCTGAGGAAACTGGAGCATGAAGGAGCTGAGTTATTATTAATAATCACCAGCGCCCTCATGAACAACAACCTATTTTGCACCTCTCAGTACCAAAGGAGTGGGAAGGGAGCACCCAGAGGGACCGGGATGTAGAGAAGACCCTCACAGCATGTGGGACAGAGCAGGGGGCAAGAGCCCCAAGGTCTGTGCCCTGCTGTCTCATGGTGCTGCACATCCCATCCTGCAAGGGTATATGCAGGACTGGATCCATCCAGGGGACCATGGGGTCTGGGCTGCAGGCAACCCAGGGCTAGAGCAAGTCTGCTCCCGCCACGCATCCTCCACGCAACCCTGAGCCTTACGTAAGGGCAACCCTTATCCTCCTGCCATCAGGGCTCATCCTCACACCGGGTTGGAATCAAGAGCTCCTGTTCCCAGTGTGTGGGTGAGCCCGCTAGCCCCAGGCTGGGCATTGCACAGCTCCTGCACCTCTGCCTGGCCCTGCTCACTGGCTCTTTGCATGCAACAGGCTGTGATTGCCTGGCCGTGCAATACCCGATCAGCAGCTGATAGCGAGCAGCCGGCACAGCCCCGGCTTTGCAGGGTGTTTGGGATGCGTTTCCCCCCCACTGTGCCGGGCGCTCACTCCTCACAGCTCTCAGGAAGGGTGTGCAGGGCTTGCTGCTGAGCCCCCTGTACATCTTGCCTCGAAAGCAAGTACATCTTGCTTTCAGGACAGAGGGAAGCCCTGCAGCACCTATTGCTGGTGAAGGTGCGGGTGGAAGGGATGCTCTGGCTCCCACATGCCATCCTGGGTACCCCTGTGCTTCTTGGGAAGAGAAAAGAGACCTCAGTGCCAAGATTCCTTCTCCACCGAATGCTGGGTGGAGGGATTTACGTTCCATGGCAAGGAAAGGCTCATTTCAGTGTTTGATCCCACTTTGGCTCCATCTCTACAAAAGCCTGGGCAGGATCTTTGCAGGGCTCGGGGTTGATTTCAGACGCTGCGTGGCCGTGGGCAAAGGCTGGATCCCAGCTCCCACCACTGTTCCCACCAGTACACATTTCATCCCGACCTGGCCAAAATCCTCCCTGGCGGGGTAAACCCAACGGTGTTGAAATTTTGGGGAGCTGTAAATCTAATGTGTTTGTAAAAGGTTTAAGCCTCTGTCTGCAACGCACAGGTAAACCTTTAATTCCCCGACAATACGGCTAACTCCCAGCTAAACCCTTAATTCCTGTGCACCACAGTTCCATGAATTTGGCTCTCTTGCAGCCCAGGTCTTGTCTGTGGTGAGCAGCATCGGCTGCCTGTTGCAGCATCCATGCTCTTTGGGTGTTATTTGTGCTCTGAAAAGCCCCCTAAACCAGTAGTGCTTTGGGTTCTGGTGCTTTTACTCAGTTGATGAAAGAAAATATCTTTGAAAGACCTTTTGCATCTCCTTAAAATAGGAATAACAACTTGCAGCATCCCTGCAGTGCTGTGTGGCTGCCCTGAGTTTGCAGTGTGCAGGGGGAAGGGGAGGCAGGGTGTCCCAGCTCTGGGCCAAGCCTCCCTTCCTCTGAAAACACTGGAATATTTCCAGCCGATGTGACATGTTGGAATGAGCCCATTGCTTGCTCCAGCGGGTGCTGTGAGGCTAATAAAGCATTGTGAGCATCCGCTGAAAGACTTATCCCCCCTCCCCAACTCCCTGGAGCTTGCCAGAGCCGATCCCTGTGTGATAGTGAGAGGGGTGCAGCTCCAAAGATACCCAGCCAGCACGGAGCAGGCAGCAGGAACACCGAGGGAGCCCGACGGGTTTTGGGAGCTCATCAGCATAATGATGACAAGCGCTGGGGATTGCTCCATGCATTGTACAACGCGGGTCCCAGCCGCTGGGAGAAGGTTTCCCAACCTGGAGAAACCTGTACAAACGACCACCCTTTTCTTAAGCAATTTTCCTGACTCAAGATCCCACCCCGAGTGTGCAGGAGATGGCTCTCTGCTGCCTCTTACAAAACAGCTCCTTCCAAACAGGTTTCCTCATTAATCCCTCTTCCAGAGGGGTGGCTTTTTTCCCTCTCTCTCTCTCTCCTTTGTTGGGTTTGGGGTTGGTTTTTTTTGGAGGGGGTGTGTGAGACCGTGGGCACGAGGGTGCATGGTGCTGCACAGACATGGCATGGCTTTCCTGAGCTGGTGGTGGGGTGAGGCCACCCACGGCATTAATACTGACAAACTGAAGTCATGCCCTTTATACAAAAGGTTTTCGGGGGTGGGAGGAAAGGGAACTGGGCAAATCCAGGTGAGACACAGGGAGGGACCCTCCAGCAGTGCCAGGGGATGCTCAGCATCCTTTTTTGACCCAAACATTGACCTGGAACAAATCCAGAGGATGCCACCGTGTTCACCTCCCCCAGATTTACAGCAGATTTCAAAGGGGTGCAGACTTTTCTCTAGGTGAACGAAAAGTTGCTAAATTATCTCAGCAAAATGGTCCTGGTGGGCTGAAACCCAACATACCCTGAAGTGTGCCTAACGATCTGCAGCAGCTTCTAGCTTGCTCGAGGTGCTTATAAATCCCTTTTTCCCTCCTTGGGAATGACCAGCCACCACCTCACCAATGTCCTGCTGGGCTCCACGACCAGGTGCTGGCAGGCAAAGGGTTACACAGCCCCATCTGCTCAGCTCCCCATTTCACAAGGGCGGGTTTAGGAGTTTTACTACAAGTTTCAGACAGCGAAGGTGTGTCTGTGCTCGGTGCCTGGTTTGCCCGTTGTGTAGGCGTCGGGTTCAGCGCCGTCTTGTCAACACTTGAATATGTTGAGCATCACTCACGGGGCATTCTGTAAGAAACCTATTAAGTTAATTACTGAGGCTCGTTGTGTGTGTGTGTGTGTGTGTGTGTGAGAGAGAGAGAGAGAGAGAGAGTGTGTGCTCCTCTCCTGTAAAAATTTGGCTTTCTTCGTTGCAAGACACTTCTGATGCAAGCCCCGGCCTCTTGGTGTGATGACATCTTGTCTGCTGCTGTAACTGATACAGGGCTCTGCCTGTGAACTGGGGAGGCTGGGAGCTGGTTATGGGGTCAGGGTAGGACCACCTTCCCCCCCCCCTGCTGCCTGCCTTGGGGACACCCAGCCAAATGTAGGGACTTTGTGATTCTGTGACCTGCTTCAGGTGGTGCTGGTTAAGGCCTGGGGAGGAGTTAGGATTGAGATTGGTCCTAAATCTGCAGGGTTTGAACTCAAACCAGACTGTGCTGCCTGCACGGGACCGGCTCGAGCATCCCTGTGGGTAGGAGCAGCTCTCAGATCCGCTTGTACCATCAGCCCTGCTCTGTCCAAGTACCTGGGAAAGTGCAGGATTGACCCCTCAGTTTGGGAAGAGGGCTGGGAAAGGACCTCTCGCTCTCTATATTTGCACCACCACCCACAAGTGGCCCAAAATAATTGGAGCTGGAGCAGGGGAGCTATTCTTGTTGGGGCTGGGAGGGACTGTCCCATTCCCCATGGCAGGAAAGCATGATTTGTGCAAGGAAGCAGTGCAGAAATAACCTCCAGCAGCACCGACCGGGCATCTCTGGGGGCAGACCCCCTCCACAAGCCTCTCCACCATCTCCCCATCCCCTCAGACAAGCAGCCATGGGTCCGAGCCCCAGGCTGGGGGAGAGTGGAGCTGTTTGAGCCATGATGAAACACCACGAGCAGCAGCACGTGTCTGCGCTGCCCAACCCCAGCCTTACCATCACCTCCTGGCTTTCCCTGCATCCCCACCCAGCTGGGCTGAAACAGGGCTGCTGAATGTCTGACACCCCCAAAATACATAAAAGCTGAGTTTTTCCTTTGCTGGAGCCCAAGCCAGGGCAGGGAGCAGGATAAGAGCTGGCTCCTAAGGTGGGTTTTTTCAGGAGAAACACGGGGTATTGCCCAAACAGCCCCCCGGCGCTTGCATGCGCCCCAGGTAGGGTGGCTCAGCCCCCTCCTTCCCCCTCCGAGAGCATCCCACGGGAGCCCGGATCCGGTGGACTTTTATGGAAGAAAGGGAAGTCCGTGGCACTGCCGGAGCAGCCTTGGCAGCCGCAGCAGCTGAGCGCCCGCCAGCCATGCAGCAACAGCAGCGCCGCTGCCGTTAACCCCTCGTCCTCGGGATGGGGTGATGCCAAACCTCTGCCTGCACGGCTCCTGCCCCCACCAGGCAGCTGCTGCCTGATGGGGTGCAGGTCTGGGGAGAGGTGTCAGCATCCCCGGTGCGGGTCTGCCTTGAGCCGCGGGGGGAGAAGGGGGTCACAGGATGCTGAGGTTGGTGGGGGGGGCGGTCATAGGATGCTGAGCAGCAAAAAAACCCTGGCGAGAAGGCGAGCCTGGCTCTTTCTCATCATCTAAATCAATGCAAAGGGCTTGTGAGCGTCCCAAAGCTCCCATCCTTCAAGAACCACCCCCTCCCTGCAAAAAAATAACAAGCAGGAGGGAAGCGGGGGGGGGGAGAACTCGTGCTGCTCCAGCGAAGGATGTTTCCTGTTGGAGTTTCTCCCGTCCCAGGGGCAACTCTGGACTCTCCCTCCAAGTGCTGCCAAGTCCTGCCGTCAGGAAGCAGCTTGGGGGAAGGACGGTGAGGCCGAGCCCACAGCAGCCCGGATGCTCTATCAGGGGCCAGACAACACGTCCCCCCCACCACCTCCTAGCTGGGGTTGTCGTCATCAGATGCAAAGGGGAGATTTTTTTGGCCAACGGAAGGAGAAAAGAAGAAAGTATAAAAGTCAAAATCAACACACACAGAGCACCACTCCCCCCAACCCCCCCCTACCTCCCTCAACCCCACGCTCCTTCCCCACCGCTCCCATCAGATTAGCGAAGCCAAAATAGCCAAGTTGGCCCAGAGCGGTAGCAGGGCTGGCACGCGCGGGCTTTGATCCGCCCCCGCGCCCAGGAAGGTGCCTGGGATGGGGATCAGACACCCCAGGGAGGAGGAATTTGCAGGGGAGGTTTGCGGGGCGAGCACGTAGCCCCTCCACCCCCTTGTCCCACCCCACCGCCCAGCCTGCACTGGGGTTTGGCTGCCAGGGTGGGATGCAGCAACCCCGAGCGCAGCATCCAACCTCCTGACTCACCAGGCTCTGTTGGTTCTCATCACCAGGTATCACCCCCCTCCAAAGTCTGGGGTCATGCCCTGGTTTCCTACCCTGGGTTTTCAACCCCAATTGTTGCTGGTGCAGCAGTGTGGACCCGGCTTTTGCATCACAACAGCAGTGTAAAACCCACTCTGAGATGCAGGACCACCCCGGAGAGGCAGGAGGGGACCCTTCTCTTGGGCAGGCTGGCTGGTGGCTGGAAAACATCACGTTTTCCTGTGTTCCAAAAGCCTTGTGGCACGGTATGGGATGGCAGGGCTGTATTTTCACCCACAAGCACCTCCCATAATATCTGAGAGGAGCCACGGCACGTCCCGCACACCGAGCATCGCTGCCTCCAGCAGCCTCCTGCCCTCCTCACCGGCCTTTCCCCTTGGACCAAACCCAAGCTTAGAGCATCTCTGCCAGCTGGGTTACTCCTCCACCAGGGATGTGTATTCCCCATGTGAACTGCTCAGGCCCACATGCCCCCCAGACGTATTTATTAGTGTTTACTACTGCCTGGGCAGTGGGAACACGCTCCAGCTTTGCAACCACTGGAGCAAATGTATTCCCAAAGGCAAAGCAGCTGGAGAGCATCCCCATGGATGCACCCTCATGGCTGTCCCGCACCCAGCCCAGGGCAGGGTTTCAACACAGACTCTGCTCTCATGCACACAGAATCAGGCTACAGGCCTTTAAATGACTGAATTAGGCAAAATTTGGTGTTTCTCCAAGAATCCTCCGGAAATCTGCTGCTGGAAAAGCAAGCTCATCTTAAAGCTACACGCACGCAGAGCAAACAAGTTTTCCACTCTCAAGAACTGTAGAGACTTTGGGTGGAAAAGACCTTTCCAGACCTACCCAGCCCTTTTTCTGGCCAGTTCAAGTTTGTTCCCCATGCTGAAATCTCAGGGGGGCTTTGCTCGTGGCTCTGAAGCTTCTCGTAGCGTTCCTTTCTCTGGAGACCCAGCAGCATCTTCCAGATGCCCCATCAGAGCTGGAGGTGGTGGAGATACCCCAGTAAGCACTGGTGGGGTGCATAGAGAAGGATCTTCCCCCTCTCCCCCAACTCTGTGGGGTGAATTGGGGTGGGGTGGAAATCCTGGTGGAGCTCCTGGAGAAGGACCAGGCTTACACCAAAGTGTAAGCATGGAGTGATGCGGATGTGGGCTGGTGTCTGCTGGTGTCGCAAGCGGCGTGTTTGAGTGGTACCACCCTGCCACAGCAACCAGGGCAAAAAAACCCCAGCAAGGTACAAAAACTGCCCATCCCTTTCTACCCCTCTCCCCTGCAGCCAAACCATCCTCAGGCCTTCCTCGTCCTCCTCCTCCTCCCTCAAACCTAGCGCCACTTCCCATTCCAGCAATGCTGCCTCAGTCATTATCCCACCAGCATGCAGGGGATGCTTAGCGGGGGGTCCCAGCTGGATTGAGCCCACCCCAGCCCTCCCCTCAGCGGGCCAGCACCGGGCCAGTGGGTCAGGGTGACTCATTTGGCAGACAGCTCCTCCGTGAGCTCGCCCGCAATTGCAACACCGTGGGGATGTTAAACCCAGCCAGCAGCCGAGCCCGGCATCCACGCAGCTTCCTAACACGCCCCTGGGGTTGCTATCAACATCCCTGTTGTTCTTAGCAATCGCATCCATCATTTATCATCCCGGTTTACAACAGAGGCCCAGGGGCTGGGAGATGGGGTGTAACCGCGCGGGACGCGATTGCAACGCTCTCCGAAAAGGGTCTTTGGGGCGCGCTGGGTTGCAGCCACCCCACTGTGTGCTGCTCCTCCTGCCTGCCCGCTGCTGCTCCGGCTTCCAAAGCAAGGCAGAGCTGATGCAGGCAGCAAGCAGAGCATGTACCATCCTCTCTGTAAGCTGACTGAAATCATAGAATCATAAGGGAATGGAAAGGACCGCAAGGGTCACAGAGCTCCAACCCCCCTGCCACAGGCAGGGACACCAACCTCCAGGCCTGGAGCTACACAAGGTTGCCCAGGGCCCCAGCCAACCTGGCCTTGAACACCCCCAGGGATGGGGCACCCACCCCCTCTCTGGGCAGCCTGTTCCAGCCCCTCACCACTCTCTCTGCAAAGAACTTCCCCCTAATATCTCATCTAACCCTTCCCTCCTCCAGCTTCACTCCATCCCCCTCATCCTGCCACTGTCTGCCCTTCATCCTTTTATTCAACTGGGGTGATTCCCTTGCGTAAATGAACCCTGATGCTTCTCTGCCAGGAACCCAAGAGAGCAGGGGCAGTAGAAAAACTCTTTAGCTCAGTTTCGTGGCAACCCAGCCCACCTCAAGTCCCAAATCCATCACTTGGACCAACACTGTGGCAAAGCCACATCTCACACACACCTCTGGAGCCAGCATCCTGCATCCCAATCCCCCCATCCATCCCCTCTGCCTCTGTAACATCCGAGACATTTAAAAGAAAGGAAAAATCCTCCTTTTCTTTCCCCCAACAGAAGAGTTTTGAGTGAAGTTTCCAAACCATCCAGGTGTCATCACAGCCTCCGCCTCGCTGGCTCAGGACCCCTCACCTAGATCGTTAGGGAAAGGTGCAGATAGGCAGAGCGTGCGTGCCAGCAATACCTAAGCCAGGCAGGTATCCATCTCTCACTGGAAATCTACCCAGTGCAGCCTCCCTCTTTTGAAATGGGATGTTCTGGCACTGGAGACACAGGAACCTGCTGGAGGTCTCCAGAGTGTGTGGATCCTGAACGGTCCATGTTATTAAGTGTTTTGTCCCTGCTGCTTTCGAGCTCCTAGATTAAAAAAAACCCTCTTGCAAAGAGCCAAACAGAGAGGTGATTTATGTTTATTTTGCTTACTTAATAACCCTACAGCACGTCCTTCCCTGGGGCATTAGGGTGTATCAGACAAGCATTAATTTAAATTACAACTGTGCCTGATATTTATTTTTTAATATATTTTTATGGTAGCCTTCCCCATTTATAGCCAGCTAGGAAAAAAAAAAGCCAAGCCACACCAAGAAGCTGTATTCACCACGTAATAACCCTACAAGGAAGCAAGAGGGGTAAATCATGGGTGATGCTGACCCTGGAAAAACCTGGAAAGGTTCTTCAGAGCCGTGGGAGCGGTGACATCCCAGCACAGCCACCCAGTCCTGCTCTGACCTGGGCAGAGTGGTGCTTCCCTTGGGGATCTGGGGGTGGCAATGGGATCCCCTTGAGATGCTTCTGCTCGCTGGGGACTCGCAGTGAGCTTTCCAGGGGCTCTTAACAAGCTTTGGTTTGTTATTTTTTGTTTTGATGAGGCTGTGCAGCACATCAGTGTGGGGTTGTGTAGCCCACCAGTGTGGGGTTGTGTAGCCCATCAGTGTGGGGTTGTGCAGCACCCCAGTGTGGGGTTGTGTAGCCCATCACTGTGGGGTTGTGTAGCTCATCACTGTGGGGTTGTGCAGCACACCAGTGTGGGGTTGTGCAGCTCCATCTATTCAGTGGGTGCTGCCTTCTGAGAAATAGCAGCCTGGCATGATGCTGGTATCAAACCCACCCAGTTTGGGTGCCTGTAGCAGCATCACCCCACAAACAGGCAGACCCACCGGCTGGACCATGAGTCACCAGAGCCTGCTGAGAGGAGCAGGAGGCTCTGGAGCAGCAGATTAATCTCCTGTCATTTGCACACATGAAAAGCAAAGCGGTTGGGCAGTTAAGAGCTGGGGGGAAAGTTAGGCTGGAGGCATGGGGTACCTGTGTTTTGGTGGAGATGAGATGCTGGGGGTCACTTCTGCCTCAGGTCTGGGGTCACCTGTGCCACAGCTCCAGCTGAGCCAGGGGAGAGAAACTGGCTCTGAGCAAAAGCCAAGGGCCCTGACTCATCCCAAGGATCCGGGAACTGCGGCTATGGGGAAGCACCGGGAGGTTGAGGATAACATCTGGGCTTGGGAAAGCTGGTCTGGTTCCAGTGGGAAGGGGAAATTTCTCTGGATTTAGGGCTAGATGGGATCCAGCACTGAGTCTGGATGCTGGTGCTCTGCTGGGCTTTGGTGTGGGTTTATCTGTGGCCCTGGGGATGCAACCCTCAATCTCCTCTTCACAGCAAGGGTCTCCCAGCTCAGGGCTGGGACATGGAGACCAAGCAGGAGAGGGCTCAAGTACCCCTGGGACATGCCAGGGAGTGACAAGAGGGGTGCAGGGAGCTGCATCCCTGGGGCTGGGCAGCCAAAAGTGTGTGTGTGAGGTGCCAGGACATTGGCAATCTGCACTTTCCCAGCTTCCCTCCCGATTCACCAGGCAGCAGGCACGGCGGATGGGGCCGGCAGCGTGGTACTGGCCGGGCTCCACACACCAAACCCTGCAGCCTGGTGAAAGCCAAACTGCTGCATTTCCAGGGCAGAAAGGCAGGGAGGGGGCTCTGGTTTCCTCCAAAGTGTGTGGGTGCACAGGTGGATTTGTGTGCACAGGGCTGACTGGTGATGTCGGGGAGCATCCTTGCCCTTGTGTGTGCATGGAGGCCATGAGCACATGGAGGCTTTTCCCACCTTCCCAAAGCTAAGTCATTCCCTACCTTGGGAATCTGCTGTAAAAACAATGGTCTGAGTGATACAGCAGCCAGGAGAGACCCTT
This sequence comes from Zapornia atra, assembly GCA_013400835.1. Taxonomy (NCBI): domain Eukaryota; kingdom Metazoa; phylum Chordata; class Aves; order Gruiformes; family Rallidae; genus Zapornia; species Zapornia atra. The sequence continues at coordinate 22,445 of VZTU01020183.1, read as the reverse complement.
CCCCACCATTCCCTTCCTCCTCCTGGCATTGCAGGGACCTCCCCAGCTGTCGGTGACATCCCCACCTCAGTGGGGTTTTCTTCCACCAGCTCCTTCCACATCTTTCTCTCCATTTCTCCCTCCTTCTACTAATCCCTTTCCCAACAGAGGGAACACAAGGTGGAGGCGCCAAGCTTTCATTCAGTGACACCACGACGTTGGCGTAACGGGATGTGACATTTATAGTAGGAAAAGGGACCTGACAGTCTCCTTTGGGCACGAAGCCCCAGCTTGATGGTGATGGGAAGAGCAAGGGTGGTCTGGAGCCGTGCCGTAAGGGAGAGGGGTCGGTGTGGCGTGGGCGAGCTGAGGAGGTTCAGGACCATCCCATACCCTGGCACAGGGATCGGTGTGGAAGAGAGCTAAAATGCAAATGGGCAGCTGAGCTGGGAAACGCTGGAGTTTGGGAGCTTGCCGGGCCCTGCCCTGCTCTCTCCTGGCCTCCCTCTGTGCTGAAATAATTGGAGGGAGAGTTTCTCTTGGACCAGGGCTGGTTGGTTTTTTTTTCCTCACATGCTTTTTTGTTGGAAAGCAGGATGAGCCCAAACATCTCTGGGAGCTGGGGTAGGAGTGATCCTCACGGCTGGTGCTGGCTTTGGTAGAGAGGAGGGAATCCCAAAGCGTGTGCCTTCCCCTGTGAGGACACGGCGGAGCAGATCCGCATCCCGCTGCTATCAGCAGCTTATTCCTTTATTCCACGTTCAAGCCTCTGTTCTGCTTGCAGGAGGCTGGATTGCCATCCCAGCAGCTCTGCCCTTCCCGGGATGCTCCCAAGAGCCAATTCAGAACTCCTGACCTCATTAGAAAGATCACAGAAAGAGAGAATAAGAAATCTGGGCTCCTGGCTGTGCCGGCTTTGAAGCCGCCTTCCCCCCTACCCCCGCCCCCCATCAAGCCAGCGTGCTGTAAGCAAGCAGCGCAGGAGGAGCCCTGTTTGTTTGAGGATTAACTTCCCCACTCAGCTAATTGTTGGTTAATCATATCAGCGAGATGCCGGGCCAGCACCTCAGCTGCCGCCCCGTGGGATGTGGCCCCCAGCACCTGGATAAATCCCGCAGAGTCCCAGTCTGGGACTGGGATGGGGTACGTTCCCATCAAGGCAGCAGCAGCAGCAGCCCAGCCCCGCTCTGCTGCACAGCCCTGGGTCCCATCCGTCATCTGTTTGTCCTGGTCCCCTGCCAGCGATTGTGCCGATTCCCACACCCACTTTCCATAACCCTCCGTCCTCGCCCGGGCGAATCGCTGGCTCGCTCGCCACCCATCCCTTTCCCCTCCCCTCCGATGGGATCAGACACATTCTGGAGAGGGGGAAGAAAGGAAAGGAAGAGAGAAAGAAAAAAAAAAAAGAAAGAAAAAGAGAAAGAAAAAAAAAAAGATCAAGAGGAAAACAAAATCTGACTCACTGCCTCCTTAATTTATTTGTATTTATTTATTCACCCCCGCCCTATGCTGCGACGTGCAGCAGGCAACACCAAGGGCTGGCTGCGATCTCCCAGACAGCTTTGGTGTCCAGCACAGCAAAGGGGTGTCAGAAACAGGAGGGGAAAGAATTTTCTCCCCTCTTGGCCAAGGAAAAAAGCACAGAGAGGAGCTCCTGGCACAGAAATTGTGTGGTATAGAATTTTTTAAGGGCTGTCCAGGTCTCTGTGCAAGCATCCCATCAGTATCCTGTGCCCTCACCAGCATCCAACACCACACAGCACGGACCGGAGGGTGGAAATATCTAATTCTACCTCCTACACTTGTGTCCTCGGCAGGGGAAAGAGAGAAAGAGAAGATAAAAGGCTGGGAAGCTCAAATGGTGTCATTAGGAACTATTAATGCTCTCATAAAAGGGCATTAATAAACACGGCAGCTCATCAGCGTCCATTAGCTCCGCTCGTGGCAGGGATCTTCGCCGGCCGCCCGTGCGTGATGCTCCCCTCACTGGCATTTCAGCCAAGGGGGGACAGGCTGGAGGTGGTGGTGGAAGGGGGCTATTATCCCTCCTGGCAAACCATTGCCCCCACACTAGGAAAAACCTGCTGCCTGGCTGCAGGTCCCTGGGGAGGGCAAGCTCAGAGAAGCCCTCGCCATCCCTTCCTGCATCTTGTGCCTATGGTGAGTTTGCTCCTCCACCTTCAGAATCGCTGTTTACTGTTAAAAAAATAAGATAAAATGATAATAATAAAAAATAAAGGCAGGGTTTAGCACTCATCCCTACTTTCTCCCTCCCGCCCTCTTCCTGTTCTTGCCTCTTAAAAGGAGCTTTATCCTTTGACTCTCCCATCCCCGGGGCTAGCCAGAACCCACTGCATCGCAGGGCGAGCAGGCAACCCACATCAGCAGGCAGGAAAACAGGGAGGAGGAGGCTGGGCCTCTCCCGATAAGCCCATGGCAAAGCCAGGAATAGCAAGCGAGGTCCCCGCACGGGAGCAGCCCTGCCCAGAGCAGTCCCTGCCTTTGAAGAGCGGGGTCTGGCAGCCGGCCCGGCCGCAAAGCGAGCTGGAGATGTGCCGTGAGCTTCCTCCTCCAACCCGGCCCCGCGGCCCAGACTGCCACATCTGGGGGAACGGGCACAGCTTGAAGGGGCTGGGCACATCTGGATGGGCACATCTGGATGGCGGAGGCATTCGCGTGCCTGGGCAAGCGCTGTCGATGAGCATCTGGGCAGCGGAGCGGGCGTGAAGCATCCGGGCACAGCTGGGTACGGAGAGCCAGGGAGAGAGCAGCAGCACAGTCTCATGTCTCCCTCCACCTTCCCTCCCCACCATGAACCAAGGCATCCAAAACTCCCAGTCGCTGCCCAGACCCTTAGCCATCACCTCTCTGCCATGGGGATATTGCCAGCTCCAGGTGCTTAAGGTGGCGAGCCAGCATCAGGGACCTGATAACCAAGGGACCAGAGCAGGGACTTGGCTTCCCGGTGACCTTTGCTGTGCCACAGGCAGCTGGAGGGATGCTGTCACCAGCTGTGACTCAGTGCAAAGCAGGTTTCTACCTGGAGAAAGCAAAGCTTTGATCCCCAAGAGCTGGGGATCCGACCATGTTCCCCACATGCACTTTTGCTTGCAGTTATCTGATGCCTGTCTCTTTTTTTTTTTGGGGTAATAACTCCCAGGGCAGGTTGGGACGGAGGAGCCCTGGCAGCAGCCTGTGTGTGGGCAGGACTGGAATAACGGGTGCCGTAGGAGAGGATTTACAAGCGCTGGCGGCGGCGTTGGTGGGAGGTGGGACCCGGTCAGGGGTGAGGTGGTGGTTTGCGTGGGGCCAAGAGCCATCCGAAGCTCCTGCCGCTGCTCCCTTGACATTAATCCAGTCTCCAAGGGATGCTCAGCAAAGTCCCCCTCCTCCAGGGAAGCATCCCAGGCCAGGGATGGAGAGCCAAGCCCACTGGGTGGTGAGGTTCTCTCCCAGGCAGGAGTTTCAGTTGAGAGCAAAACCAAACACTGGTGTAAACCACTGCAGTCCTCTGCTCTCAGCCCCTTCCCAGCCAGCATGGGTCACCCCTCAAATACCAGTGGCACCAAGGCTTTTAATGGGGCTATCACAGTTTTCCCAGCATTCCATAGCCTGGACCACAGGTCCGGAGTACCAGGTGACTGATGTCACGTCATGTGGAGGTGACAGCACGGTGACAGCACCGCCTGTGTGCCAGAGTACCATGCTTTGAGCATCTAAACCCCAAATAACCCAACCCCCCCACATCCCCAGTGTGCTTCTTCCCACTCAACGTTCCTGGGGAAGAGATTTGCTCCCTAATGACCTTTGCAAGGAAAACACCCAAAATGTTGGAAACCGAGTCCCTGGGGAGGAGCAGATGCAGGTGAGGGGCATGGGGAGGGGGGACAGGAGGGGTCCATCCACCCACAGCCTTCTCCAGGGGGGTCTTGGTAGCATCTCACCCTCCACTTCTTGTCCTTTCAGGGTGCAGATCTGAAGACTGGGGACATCAAAGGGAACGTGCTGACGGGTGAGTGCAGATCCCAACAGGGGACAGGGTGTCCTACAGCCCAGGCTGGGCACTGGGACGAGGGATGAGCACGCTGGGGTGCAGGGGAGGGATGTGAGGGGTTCCCTCAGGGCACAGCTGGGTGCTGCATGAAATAGGAGCTGCTTTTTCTCCTCTTTTTCTAGAGGGAAAAAGTGGTTAAAAAAAACCCCCCAGAGGTTGGAATTGCTCCAAACTGCTGTGAAAGGGGGGGGGGGGAGGGAGGGGGGGATGGGAAATAAAGCACCAGATAAAAGTGGGTGAATCCCAACAACTTCAGAGATGCTGCACAAACACAGACTGCTGGTTCAAAATGGGCCAGATGCAGCTCACTGAGTTTACACGCCAAGGGAGAAGGGGAGAGGGGTCAGGGGGGTGAGCAAATCCCAGAGGAGCTTCAGCCTCTTGGCATCATGTCCCCAAAGGAGGATGAGAGGTGGTGGGTGGGGGTCCTTGGTAATGTCTCTCTCCTGGGGATGCGCCTATGTCCCAAGCCAGGCCCCACATCTGGGCAGCTGTGTGCTGCTGGCTCCCAGTTTGGCTGGGTTGAGGGCACAGTGTGTGCTCGGGGAGGTGCCCACCAGCACCTTGAACATGTGCAGCAAGGTGAAGGGACAACCCTGGACTCCTCACACCCAGAAACCCCTTGCTTTTGGCCACGGGGGCATCCTCCCCCACCATAGCTGGGTGTGGAAGGACTTCAAAAGCCCAACAGCCCCAGCAGTGTGCCAGGCACCCCAGACCCCCGTGAGGCAGCTGGGAGGGTAAGGAGTGCTGGGGGTCTCAGGCTTATCCCCCCCCCAACAGGTCTCTGTGTGGCCCTGCCCAGTGGAGGATGCACTCAGTATGGGGCAAGGGAGGAAGGGGAGGGGGCATGGCAGGGATGGTGCAGGGATGGGCAGGGATGGGCAGGGTGATGGAGGAGAGGTCGAGATGCTCGGCACGGAGGCGAGGAGCACCCTGGGGCTCTGAAGTTGAAAGAGGAGGAGGAGGAGGAGAGGGCGGTGGCTGGTGCAGCTGGAGGTTGGGGGTAGGTTATTTCAGGAGAGGGAAAACAGGAGCTGCCCCCCCCGGGCAGATGAGGGGGATCCAGGCAGTGATAAGGGCGGCGGTGGGTTTTGGGGTGCACCACGGCTGCTCTTGTCCATGAAACACCTGAACCCCAGGTGTGCCAAGGGACCTTGGTGCAAGATGCTGGGTGGGAGAGCAGATCCCAGCCTGGAGCACAGAGTCATGGTGGGATGCTGGGCCTGCTTGGTGGGATGCTCAGCCGTTATCTTTTGCATCCCCAGAATACATCCGGCCCACACCCCCGCCCCGCAGCGGGTACCACCGCTACCAGCTCCGCCTGTACGAGCAGCCGGCTCACCAGATCATCTTCCTGGGCCCTGAGGAGCGGGTATCCCTGGGTAAGGAGCAGCCCTGCCCTCACCCCAGGCCCATGCCCCTGCTGTGCCCTGAGGGGCTTTCCTGGGGGTACAGTTAAAGCCAGAAGTGAGGGGCTGGAGATGCTTATTCCATGCAAAGGGACTTCAGATCCTCACACGGGACGTGGCAGGAGTGAGAAGTCCTTTCAAGGCAGCCAAAACCCTCAGTAACTGCCTGGCTAGTGGGATGGGGAGTGGGGAGAGGTCTCGCTGGCTGGGAAATCAGGCTGAGTTCTCACTGGCACATCCCCCCCCCCCACCAAGCCCAGGGAGTTGCATCACTGCCACCTCGGAGCCCGAAGATAAGGATCGAGAAGTGGGGATGGTTTAAACAAGGGATTGCTCAAACCAGGCTGACACAACACCCCGACAACTCCCAACTCCCCTCCGCCCCGTGCGGTGCAGGGACACAGCTGCTGCCTCCCAAAATCCCTCACAGCAAGGAGGAAGGCAAGCAGACGAGCCCCTTAAGACATGATGGGACCATCCCCACTGCTTCATCCCCCATGGGATGTGGGGTAGCCCGCAGGACCCCCGGCAGGGGCAAGGACCCATCCTGCAAAATCTATAGCATGGATTCCTTCCCTGGCTAGTGCTGGCTCAGCCTGGGATGGAGCGTGGGGTGCTGCAGCTCCTGTGGCCTCAGAAAGAGAAATTCCCAAACTTTCCCAGCTGGGACCACAGGAGAACAGCCCGATGGGCAGGTCAGGTCGGTGAGTCTGGCCTGACTCATCCCTGCATGGTGCGAACCCACGCTGTGCATCCCGGGGAAGGGCAGGCAGCAGCAGGGCGCCTCCGGGGGGGATCACCATCCCCAGACCCCCAAAACCTGCCCTCCTGCAGGGAGACACCCCAAAACCTGCTCAGTGCAGGGCTACGATGCTCATCCTGTGGCCAGGGCTGGCTGCTGCTCTGCTGCGAGTCTCTCTGCGGGTTGTTTCTGCCCGTGGGTTTGCTTTCTGGCTCATTAGCTCTGCTTCTTAATGACATGTGTTGAAGTCACCCCCCTCCCTTGCCCATGGAGTGGGGCACTTCCCCAGCCCCTCATCCCAGGCATGGACAGAGGAGAGGGCTCCAGTGCTGTCACCCATGACCACACACCCACATCCCCATCGCAGCACCCCGGGGCTGGAAAGCGAGGCTGGGACACCCCCAAAAACCTTCTTCCAGACAAAGAATGTGCAGCTCCATCCCCCTAATCTCATACAAAAAGGGGTTCAACCACCAGACCCATGTGTCCTACCCACCCCCATC
>VZTU01020182.1:46582-148297 GCA_013400835.1 Zapornia atra | reverse complement strand
TATTTCTTGGAACTAAAAAATTTGTTTTGATAAAAAAGCAAACATATCCCATGAAATGTAGACAAAAGACAGTATATGTGTTTGCATGTGCAGGCGTATGTGTGCACAATGACTGAAGAATAATAGGTTAGAGAGTATACTGAAACCAGATTAGAACATTTGCTTGCAGCAAATTAAATGAAACAGATATGCAAATCAGACTATTATTATGTAAATTACACTGTTTCACTATTCTGTTTGGTGGAGAACCACTTCAACACTGACTTCAAAATAACAGTTGTCTAAGTATCATAGATTTTAAGAAGGAATTTCTTGACAGCATTTGAAATGTTGGGAAAATATTATTTCTTTATCACATTCCATCCAGTAACCACCCTATTAACAGAGTCAATCACAACCTAAATGCTTTTACAGTTGAAAAGCTGTAGAAGACAGTTAAATTTCCTTTAGCTTCATTCATCATGGAACATGTGTTATGAAATGAATCTGTGTAAAGAAAAACTCTGTCACTCTCTTTCTAGTAAATCCTCCTCAGTCAAATCCTTTTCCTCTTGCTTTCTCATGGAAGCAAGTACATACGGTGTCTTTTTCTCATTACCACTTGAATGACAAATAGAAATACTAATAACGGGGCATATGTTTTAGCAGGTTCTCTTTATTTTATTGAAATCCAGTTTACCTAATCACAGTGTCTGATCAAACATTTTCATAACAAAATTATCAAGTCTTCATGACTCCATTGAGAGCAGTACATCCAACTGTTGTCTTTACATTTTTCATATGGAAGAAATTTTCTTGGCCAGCTTGTGCTGGAATAATGAACAACAATCTTTGTTCACTGGAAGAACAGCTCTAAGCAACAGTTGTGTGAAGTAGCAATATCAATATTATTCACCTTGAGAGCTAAGCAGTTGCAGGCAGGTTGTGACAAACCTACATTAAATTGCTACACAGGTAGACCTGGCCTTTCTCCTTTACAGTAATGTTCCAGGCAGATCCTATTAGCAAATTTCCTGTTGCTAATAACTTTCAGAGATCAACAGATCAATGCCTACTGGCCTTTTGATGACAGTTGCTATGTTAATTAAGAACATGAAACAGGAACACAAAGGGAAGATTGTTGTCTTGTACTGAAAAGGAATGCTTTGAAGAGCCCTTACTGCAAATCAAATGCTATATGCACAAATTTTCAGATTCTACATGAACAAGGTAACGACTGCATTGTTTCCAAATTCACTTCTTCTAACTAATACTTGCCTAGTAATGATAAGAAATGCCCATCTTTCTCCTTTTTCATGCTGGACAGTGTACTATCATAAGTACTGAAATATGAAGAAAATGTGATGGTCTTAAGATCAGAAATGAAATATATTTTAGTCCAAATAATGCCTCTAGGATCTTTTCTGTAATTTGTATGGTAAGGTGTCCTGATGGGAAAATATAAGAAAGAATAGTAGAAGAGAAAGAAAACACTACATATTGCACTCTGCATATCAGAAATCCCTGCAGAATGTCCTGATAAGCTCCACACAGCTGATGGGCTTGCACTGAAGAAGCTGATGGCATAGTTTATGGCATCTGGCAACATATCTTCTTGAAGAAAAAATTAAGGAGGACTGCAGAGAAAAAAAAAAACACTCATACTTCTCTTTCTCTAGTCTAATGTGCACTATTTTGAATCTGCCTGGATTGTGCACCCTGGAATGATATATATGGAAATCACAAATACTCAACACTTACAGCAATAGTGACAAGCATATATATGGTGGGTTGACTCTGGCTGGAGGCCTCTATCACTCTCCCCTCCTCAGCTGGACAGGGTAGAGAAAATAGAATGAAAGGCTGGTGACTCAAGATAAGGACAGGGAGAGAACATTCATCAATTACATTACAGGCAAAACAGACTCAGCTTAGAAAAGATAATCTAATTTGTGACTGAGCATTAACAAACTAGAGTAACATAAAACTTTCTTAAATCTTAAAACACTTCCCACCACTCCTCCCTTCTTACCGGGATTAACTTTTCTCTACCTCCTCACCCTGACTGGCACAGGGGAACAGGGAAGGGAGGTTGTGGTCAGTTCATCACATGTTGCCTCTGCTGCTCTTTCCTTCTCAGTGGCAGGACTCCTCACACTCTTCTCCTGCTTCAGCACTGGGTCTCTCTCACGGGAGACAGTCCTCCATTAACTTCTCCAACATGGGTCCTTCCCATGGGCTGCAGTTCTTCATGAACTGCTTCGGTGTGGGTCTCTTCCATGGGAACACAAATCTGCTCTGGCATGGGGTGCTCCCTCCATGGGACCACAGGTCTTGCCAAGTGCCTACTTCAGCATGAGCTTCCCATGGGGTCACAGACTCCTTCACGTGTCTCTGCCTGCTTCACCACAATGTTCTCCTTGGGCTGCAAGTGGAATCTCTGTTCCCGATCATCCTTCATGGGCTGCAGGGGAACAGCTGGTTTCACCATGGTCTTCACCACAGGCTGCAGACTCTGCCTGAAGCGCATCCTCCCTTTCTTTCTTCACTGACCTTGATGTCTGCAAAGTTTCTCCCATCTTCTCATTCCCTCCTCTGGCAGCATTTTCCTTCTTAAATATGTTATCCCAGAGGCACTACCACTGTCACGGATTGGCATGGCCTTGGTCAGCGGTGGGTCTGTCTTCTCCCAGAAGCCATCCTGCAGCCTCCCCACTACCATGGCATTGCCACAGAACTCCAAAACTGTATTGCTCAGAAAGAAAGAACAGACATTCCTAACAAAAGCAACCTATACTGCATAACTTTCTATTTTAATTTTAGTTAACATAAAACTAATACATAGACTTTATGCTCTTTTCCATACTATTTAACCTTAATTCAGATGTGCAACAGGAAATTTGCAATGGGTTCCAAATTCTTTCATTCACATTTTCTCCCATTTCCTGCAGGATAGGAAAATAAATGCATCCCTCATAGAAGAGAGGATGTACACTGTGTCAGTAGATGACTTGTGTTAAAAATACTCACAGTGGTGGGACTGGGATGTCTAATGTAGTTTTGTGTGGTCCAGGCTACTAAAGCTTGATTTTGCAAGAAAAAACAATGACATTTCAATAACGATGTTAATCAACAGCGTGAATTTACTGTGTAACGTTCTACTACTTGCAGGGCATTTGTTTTAGAAGCTGAGGTCACCAAGGACATTGTGACCTTTGGAATGTGGACAAATATGGTTATTGAAGGTGGATTTGCATTTGTATAATTAAAAAACAAAGAACAAAATTTTTAAAAAAAGCAAAAGGGATTAATTTTTTATTGAAAAATCAGTCTTTTAATTAACTAGCCTGAATAATACAATAGCTGATTGGTCACTGCACTTCTACGAGACATAAGGTAGAGATTTTATTAGCAAACTTGTGAAGATTGCTATCAATAGCTTTAAGCGAAAATCAGACATTGCTTTTCCAGCAGCAATTAACCCCGACTAATAGGAATTTTGCCCACGTGTTATTCATGTAAAGGTTCTGACACTGTTTCTAGAAATAATAATGAACTTAAGATCTAGAAATCTTCTGTTACTACTAATGCTTTAACTAGCAGATAAGTCCCAAGGGTCATTTGAGTTTTCAGGGAGAAATGCAGGATGGGCCAGAGCAATCAGAGAGGTAAGAGTGTAATCAGTATATGATCAAGATTAATGTGGGAAAGATAATCAGCAGTTTCTGTCTGTCAGGAAAACTGTTGACCTGCACAGCAGGGATTGGATTTTACTCAAGAAGCTGAAAGGCAAACAGCAAAAAGAAATTACTACTTAGAAATGGGATGGGGGTGGGGGTAAGTAATCATAAAGAACTTAATCTGAAAGAAGCATAACTCCAGAAGGGCAAAATGTGGATCATAAAATACTAGTAAAAAAAAGACCACCTGAATTTTAATGTAAAATATATAAAAAAATAGAAATGGCAGGAAAAATGTGTAAATTAGTCTTTCACTTCTCTGTAGAAAGGGAAAGCAATGTGACTCAGAAAATGTATATGATATATAAATAATAAGGAAACCAAAAAATAATGTCAGACTTCAACATTATACGCACAGCAAAAAAAAAAATCTCATTTAATTTTAAACTACCTAAAGGAGGGAGGGCTGATTTCAGTTCTCTGCATACACTTCCTGCATATCTTCTACTCAGGTCACTAAAAGTAACATTTTCAAATGTGCTTAACACCACTGCACTGCAATGAAATGTAAATCTCTGTTACCTACTTTCATTCTGAAAATGACTAAGTTTTCCAAATGTTTTGGGAAACTTTATTGTAATTCTTTCCTTTTTAGCTCTGAAAACACTTTCTTAAGTTAGATTTTGCCAGGCAGCTAAATTTCTGTGCCTGTGTAAACTCAGACATGTATCAGGCTTCTCAGTGTTGGGACTCTCATCTACCAACACCCTCAGAGATATAATAGACGGTGTGGCTTTTAATGAAGCTACCATACAACTATGGGTTCTGGTTGCACAGACAAATTATGTTTTCTTTTAAATTACCATATCCCTTGTTTTTTAAAACAATACTTATAAGGGTGACTAGCTGAAATTTTGTCCTTCCTTATTCTGAAGAAATACAAGTTTCCAACTCCTTCCCACTCCCTTGAGTATCCCAGTTACCTTTTAGGCTACAGGACTGTCCCGAGTTCCACAACAAAGAGAGACATGTATGTGTAAAAGATGCTCCACTTCCTTACACTGCAAAGAAAATTCACTGCACAGGAGACGCACAGGAGACTCAAGCTTCACAGAGATAGAGAGGAAAAGCTAGTGAGCATCCCTACAGAGTATAATTTTTAAACTGCTCTCTGGGTTGTTTGTGCATCTTGATCTATGCAGATCTTTGCCTATTTATTAGTTGGAAAATTGTAGTAATTTTAAATGGAGTGCCTTACTATAAACATACTAATTGATTAACTAAGTACAATATTACAGCAACTGTCTTTATTCAATTTCAAAAGCTCTGGCTTTAAAATTTAATCAAGAAATTATATCTACAAACACCAAGCATTAATTATCATTAGTGTTAAACAATTTCACATTAAATTAGGATAAAACTAAATTTATGTGTGCATATCAACTGTTAGGTGGGATAAGTTCCATTTCTAAGGTCTACATTGCAGGATATTGAAATATTTGGGGTAGCTCCAAGAAAAAAACATACTTAGGGTGGCAATAAGATACAAAAAAAAGGCACCAAATTGGAAATAAGTCTGAGTTTTGTCTGCTATGTCACCCAAAACATGATTGAATTGCAATAAAATGTAAATCCCTTTAAAGCTGCTGTTTCTGCCACCCAGAGAATGTAGAAGAGGACTTTTCAAAAGGACTGTTACTGCAACATATAATCATCGGCTCTGCCTAAATGGCTGAAAATATATGACAATGGGAGGTCAGGAATAAATGTTGAGATAGTTCAGGTGTTGGACTTTGTAATTTATTAAATGCCCTAAAATCAGTCTAAGAATTCAAACGTGCCAGTAACAAGACTAGAGTATGAAAAATATAAACTTCATCTGCCAGAAAAATGTGGACAACATTAATTGGAAGACATTGCAAATTGCAATATACCACAGCTAACCTAGAGATGTAAACTGTTTAAATTTTATTAAGATATGCGGAATACAAAATTATATGTAATAGAGGTCATTGTCTAGGATAAGAAACTGCAGTCTGAGGAGCAAAAGGAAGTGTAAAATAGATTTGGCCATCATTTATCTACCAAAGGAAATTATGGCATACCAATGAGAAGTCTATCCTAAGGGTAGAATCTAAGTGTTAAAAACACAGACTTACAAAAGCCCTTTGAGATGTGCCAAATCTTAAACTGTATCAGATGGATGTATCTTACTCTAGATAGAGGCAAATGAGACTATGAGTGCAGCAAAAAACCTCACTTTGAACTGAGTTATGGAAAATTCCAGTGCTAAATACTTTCAATAGAGACAATATCAGCTAAATGCTGTTACACATTTGAACAAATACCAGCAAATGCCTAAAGTCAAAATTACTACTTCATTTATCTTGAATTAATGGTATCTTGGATATGAGGTGATGACACTGAAAAAAGGTACCAGCTTCACCATGAGAACATTGGTCTTTCACCACAAAAACAAACAACCTCAATGTTCCCACTCCCTGTCATCCACCAGTGTTTCCTTTATCAGTGCTTTCAGTTTCAGAGTAAAAATTTTCATTATAATGTACAAATGGGAATAATGAGGCAGACATATATATACAAGACACAACTGATATCCTTGGGTAACAGGAAACACATCACAGAGCCACACAATAATTTTCATTATTTAGTGTGAGAGGCATATGACTAAAAGTTGATAGAATCATAGAATCATACCTTGGTTTGGAAGGGACCTTTAAAGGTCACCCAGTCCAAATGCTAGATTTAATTGTCTAGATTTACTCTAAATTCTTTTTAGGAGTACTTCCAAAAGGCAGTATATATCATCAAGTGAAGGCCTGATAATACTTTCTTTTATCAGAATTCTAACTATGCTTTTCTCTCCACTGACTGTAAAGGAAGTTAATTTCAGATGCATACATCTGAACCTAGGTGAGGTGAACCCTCTCTACACTGATTTCTACTTTGGTGCCTACAATGTATAATGTTAAAATAACCAGCCTAGCTCTTGAAAACCATATCGTCAGCATGACAATAGAGAATAGGAAGAAGAACGTCATCAAAATGAGAACAAAAAAGCCTGAGTGCCATCAGGTACTACTGACACATAACCAAGAGAAACAGCAAACCCCTGGCAGTAGCTGGGAAGAATGCCTGAAGAGCTAGGAGAATTTCAGTACAGGGAGGGGAGAAAGAAGGAGGTGTGAATCTCTTTATTACCAAACATGTTCCTACTGCTCCGAGTGCAGCAGAAGCAGTACATTAGCATAGTTTTGCCCAGACTAATATACCCTGCTTCCTATCGTGAGTCACAGCAGTTTTAACTTGTATGAAAGGGCTACAGTGGCACACAGTGATTTAATCTTTTCACACTGAGCTCTCCCAGTAATAAGCAACCCCAGATCACTGCGGCAAATGTTTCAGATGAGGTTATGAGTCATTCTGAGGGAATAAAAGTAGCCCATTTAAGTCTCACTTCTGCTGAGTACATGTACTGAGTACATGTTTCAGAGTCCTTCGTGTACGAAATTCTCTCACTGCCTGCATCCAGCCAGACCTGTTGTTACTATTTTGCTTTTAATAGGACTTCTATAATCAGGTAAAAACATTTCATTATCTGAAGTAGTTTCAAATAACACATGGGCAACACTCTATGTATTATGTAATATTCTCTAAGATTTCAAGATACGTCCCATATTTTAAGAGCTGCCACCTCATAATTTAAATTAAAGATTTTGAAGTGTTTTGTGAGTATTAATTATTTAAGCTTCACAACACCTTTGTGACCAAGTAAATGATCATTATCAAGGCAATTTCCATTGCTGTCACACACTTTCAGAGTTGTGATGAAAAGCTGCTCAGGGGTGCAGGCATTAGAAGCCCCAGTTGAAAGGAACTGCAAATACATTTGTGTAGAAAGCCAAAAAGTACTAAAATTGACCCATAAGGCAGCTTAATTGTTTTCTTTTAACATTCAAAGTGAATGGCTTTATACACATTTCTTCCCTGAAAATGAACAAGCCACATTTTTAGAGAAAGGTCCTTTCATCAAAAGGTATTTTTCAATTTAGATGGAAAGATAGAACAAGGAAGCAACTACAGAAAGTAGATCTACACTTCATCATCTTTGTAAGGAATATGAGAAGAGATACAAAGGCGGATATTGACATGGAAAATAAGGAACTCAATTCCAGCTTTTTTGTTCCTCTCTCTGCTTTCAATTACCATGGAGGTAAGTTTTAAAGTATATGGTATAGATGGCATGTATAACTAAATCAAGCATCTATGTGTAGGAAAGGTGTACACATGAGAAGAAAGGCATATACATCGACCACTAAGGAAAACCTTTGCCTACCTAGCAGGCTCCATGCTTACACATTTGTGTCCTGTATGTATATCTGTTTTACTTATTCCTATGATAAAAATATAAAAATGTATTAAAACACAGGTTACCTGTCTATTAAAAAATCTAGTTATAAATGTTCAACTACAAGTTTTGCTGTGGTCCTTTCTGCTGATATAGTAAAAAATGTAAATTCTAATTGCAATTAAAGATAGTAAAGAAGACTAGGCTTTAGCTGTTGAGACGTCACAGGGAGTAATTCACAGATAAAGACAAGGAGAGGATATATATGGCTTATAAATTACCAGCACAATTACCATCATGCAGAATTATTTTCCATGGCTTCAGTCCTAATAAGCTAACCAAAGAAGATATCACACATTATCTACTTTCTCAGACAAGCTGTTAAAATACAAAATATAAGAACAGTCTGCAGTTGAATCAAAAAATCCAAACTACTGAGGGTACTTTTGAATACATCACTTCTATGTTCTATTGAACCAAGAAAACTACCTTGTAACTTGTGACCTTTCATTTACTTCAGCAGCAAGAAGTGACAATTCGAATCTTCAAAATGTAACTTGTTTTTTTTTTGGTTAGGAGACATAATTATCAAGAAAAGTGAGTTAAATATGAGTATAGGTATTTCATTCATTATTTACAGTATGTGTCGCTATTCTTCATGAACCATAAATAGTGCATTTATTTCACAAGGAAACAACAGACTTTCATGAGTTGTTATTATCTTGCCTGTTCACTTTAACTGAAACCTTCTTGGAACCACTAGTCACACAATGAAAA
Organism: Zapornia atra; assembly: GCA_013400835.1. Taxonomy (NCBI): domain Eukaryota; kingdom Metazoa; phylum Chordata; class Aves; order Gruiformes; family Rallidae; genus Zapornia; species Zapornia atra. Next base: position 139,492 of record VZTU01020182.1, on the reverse strand, counting down.
ATCTGTGCCTGCAATGGAGTGCAATGACAAATGACAACAATCATACTGATATTCAGTAAAACAACAAATAATTAAACAGTGAATGAACTTGACAGAAGACCTTTAAGATGTTGCCAAACTTTATATGGGTAAACTGAATGTTTACAACATACGTAATGATTTCATCAGTCTTAATGGTAACTGTGACTGGATGAAAATCTCACATGCTCTAAAAGTAATGAAGAATGTGTCAAATGTTTGAACAGAAACAATTAACTTCTGCCCAAATATTTGTTGTTTTGAAAATAATAAAAATAACTGGAGAAAATTAAGGTAGTTACAAGACACAGTGTCTATTCACACAAAAGAAATTCTCTTACGCAGCAACTTTAAGTGGTAAACTCTTTGATTATATTTAATATTGAGAGTTTTCTTCCCCCCACTGTAGAAATGTTTACAAAATGTCTTGCATTGTAAATAGAAGAATTGCTCTTATTGACAAGTTCAAATAACATTTGCTGTTATTACTGACCTGTAAACAATAAGTTCAATGTTCAGGGTGAGAATGGGGCTTTGAGCAAACTGATCTAGTGAAAAGTGCCCCTGTCCATGACAGGGGTTTGGACTAGATCATCTTTAAGGGTCCCTTCTGACCCAAACCAATATATGATTCTATGATTCTCTTGGATGTGCTCTTGATTCCTCTGTATAAAATATGTTTATTCTCTGTGGCTTAAAAGGAAGCAACACAGAGTTGAATAATGTAGTAGTTGAATTGAAGACATAATTTAACAAAAAAAACCCTGTGTGAGTAAATTGTATTTATCAGGTTTTTTTGCATTATACCTCAGGAAGATAGAGTAAATACAAAGGGTGTGAATGATAGACTACAGTTATTAGCTATAACAGTAAACGCAGCAGGAAAGGCACATACATACACATGAAGGTGAAGGGACCTAAAAACATGTTGTGATTTGGTGTGGTAGTATGATTATAAAAGGTCTGTGTCAGGTTGAATTACTGGCTATATTATCAATGGATATATTATTCATTTTTACTAAATCTAAATTAATTTAATGCTTACCACAGCTTACCTGAACAGAAGAAAAACATCACTGAAAAGTTCCTTGCGTATGCTGATGAAAAAACTGCGGTTCACTACAGGGTAGAGAACCAACTGCAAGTTGTCCATGGAAGAAAAAATGCTTCAGGAACAAAGAGGAGTTCCTATTAGCAGGCTATTGGAAAACTGAATGTGTCTGACTCAGAAACAAGTTCAAAAATCCAGGCTGAAGAGCAGGATAAACAGCAATGATTTTGGACTTCATGAAAATGAGAAGTCTTCATGAAAAGCAATTCCACTATTCTTTACAATTGTTACAAGAATAGTTGTTATCAGAAGAGCACCTTCTACTGGATGGCTCATGACTTCACAGGTCAGAAAAAGGACCGAGGCAGGCTTCAATTTTAGGTTAATGAAGACTGATTACAGAAATGGGTTGACTAGAGCCTCAGGAAGTTTTACAAAGGGAGTTGCAATATTCTGCACCTGGAAAAGAACTTCATGCACTCATGTATGCTAAGGGTTGAAGGCTCAAAAGCAGCTTGACAGAGGGGGATCTGGGTGTCCACATGGGCATGAGCCACCAATGTATCCTTGCAGCTAAGAAGACCAACAGCTGCCTGGGCTATATTAGGAAGAGAATAAGCAGAAAGTCAGAGATGATCCTTCCCCTTTGTTCAGCCCTGATGAGACACACCTGCAGTGCTGGGTTCCCCAGACCAAGAGAGACAGGGCATACTGGGGTGAATCCAGCAAAGGGCTGTTAAGATGATAAAGGGACTGGCTACAGGGGTGGTTTCTGTGGAAAGTTTCCGGAAGCTGCCCCATGTTGGACAGAGGCAGTTCCAGCTGGCTCCAAGATGGACCCACCATTGAGCCAATGAGTGATATTGGTAGCACATCTGTGATAACATATTTAAGAAAAGGTTAAACAATGCTGTATAGCAACAGTTGGGAGAGAGTAGTGACTATATCTGAGAGAAACAGCTATGAAGATACCAAGGATAGTGAAGAATGAGGGGCGGGAGGTGCTCCAGACACCAGAGCAGACATTCCCCTGCAGCCTGTGGATAAGACCATGGTGAGGCTGGCTGTCCCCTGCAGACCTTGGAGCACACTACACCAAAGCAGGTAGATGTATCTGAAGGAAACTGTGACCCCATGGGAAGTCCACACTGGAGCCCAGGATGGAGCAGGTTTTCTGGTAGGACTAGTGACCCTGGGGGAGACCCATGCTGAAGCATTCAAGTCCTGAAGGACTGCACATAGTGAAAGAGACATACTGGAGCAGTTTATGAAGAATTGCAGTCCATGGAAAGGACTCACACTGGAGAAGTTCATGAAGGACTGTCTTCTGTGGGAGAGATCCCACACTGGAAGAAGAGAAGAGAGTGAGGGGGAAGAAGTTCCAAAGACAACGTGTTATGGATTTACTGCAACACCCATCCCCCTGTGCCACTAGGAGTTGGTAGAGAAGTTGGAAGTGAAGATGAGTTCAGGAAGAAGGGAGGGGTGGATGGAAGCTGTTTTTAGATTTGTTCTTATTTTTCATTATCCTACTCTGATTTGATTGGTAATAAATTAATTTCCCAAAGTCTGTGATTGAAATTGCTGAGTGATCTCCCTGTCCTTATATCAACCCACGAGTTTTTTCATCTTATATTCTCTCTCTGTCCTGTTAGAGAGCTGATAGAATGGCTTGCTGTGCACTTGGCAGCCAGCCCAGGTCAACCCACCACATCAAGGAGTAAAGATGAAGCCAGACTTCTCAGTGGTATCCAGTGCATGAACAAAAGGCAAATGGCACAACCTGAAATAGGAAAAATTCTATTAAAGCATAAGTAAAAGCATATTTATTGTGAGGATGGTTGAACACTGAAACATGGCACAGGGATGTTGTGGAGTCTCCATTCTTGGAGGTATTAAAAAACCAACTGGACATGACCTGAAGCAACCTGCTTTAGTTAGCCCAGTTTTGTAGATGGGGATCGAATGATTCTCCCAGCCTCAACTCTTCTGTGATTCTATTAATTCTTAAGCTTTCTGAAGCTGAGTTTAAGTAGGATTTGTGTTGCATAGGAATCACATTGACTCCCTGCAGAAAGGCAAATTTCACTCCTCAGTGTTCAGCTATGCACATGAGACTGCAAGTTGAGAGTATCATTTTAAGATCTTTAAACACAGCTTAGGGGTAGAAAAGTTAGGAAAAATAAGTGACCATTTCCTACAAGTGAGAATGGAGCACTGTAAATATTTATATAACAACATACCCATGTATATTTACTTTGCTGCAATGCAGAAAATGCAGTTTACGTCCTGCAGAAAAGTGTCTGGTGCTGTTAATATTCAACAGTTCTTATTAAGTTCAAGATCATGTCTTGGCCTGATTTATTTACTTTTAAATGGAGAATATTTTCCTAGCCCTGAGAACATTGCTTGAAAGAACATAATATTTCCACTGGGAAATATGATGAAAATTAAACTCCAGCTTGTATATACAAAGGCAGGAAATATTAATGCTTTAAAATAACCAAAGCATATGGTAATGACAGACGCAAAGAGCAAATTGTAAAATAATAATAATAATAAAATGGTAGAATAAATGTCCACAACCAGCATATATCTCTGGAGTACTCTTAAATGTCTGATCAAAGTGAATAATGAATATTTCCTGGTTTTGTTCTTTTCCCTGTGGAAGACTGATCACTGACCTGCCTAGCACACGCTGGATGCACTTGCCCAAGGACAATCTAATCACAGAAAATACAGAGGCAGCATGTGTTAAATCCCAACCCTAATCAAGGCTAAAGGGGAAAGGCCACAATTTCTACCATATTTGAAAAATTTAAAGCACTTATCAGCCCTCTGCAGGAGAGGACTCTGATGGCTCTGCATTTGAAAGAGAATAATCATGTGTTTTTCAGCTCTCCTGGTTTAGGCTGTGATCATTTTTAAATGTGAAAGTAAAAGGCTACAAGCAAACATAAGAGTGCATATTAGAAGCAAATCACATTAAGTAAACTACTCAAGATGTACTCTGGGGTAAAGACTTGTAGCCTATATTAATTTAATGCACAAAATAGCATAACAAATATAGGGATCGAGGATCAAGCTGTGGTTCACTATGATGAGCTAGTTGCTAAAAGCAGACAGACATCTGAGAAAATGAACACTAAACAGATGCTGAGAAGGCTTTTACCTCCAGCCATAATGCCTAAGACTTTCCCATGTGTGTTCTGTGAAAGACTTCCAGTTTCCCACTTTAAAAAAGTAGTTGTAACTACTTCAAACCGTAAGGAAAGTAGAAAGAACAGCTTTAAAACACTTTTTCCTCTTCAAATTAATCCTTGTTGTGGGACCACAGTAATCTTTCTGGGTTCAAGAAAAGTCACCTGGGGCCACAAAGCTCTTTCAGAATTTATCTAGAACTGATAATTCAAGTCAAGGGGTAGCCACCAGCTCCAGCAGCCACAGGCTGCTCCCTGCAGTTTTCTGCATAGGTGAGATTTACTCCAAAATCTTTGTAGTCTCTCTCCTGTGGTCTAGGCTCCTTCTGCAGCATTTGAGAGGACAGGTGGATGATAACTTCTGTCAGTGTTGTATACATGCTGTAGCTGGAGGCACATTCCCTCTCACACGTGTGAATCCACTCTAAGTTAAGGGCAGTTAATAAGCTTATTGATTTGAGAAGAGGGTTTTGGTATCAAAATGAGTACAGTTGAACAGGATTATGATGGGCAAAGTCATGTGTGAGCTGCATATATTAATTTATTTAAAAATTCTAAAGAAAAACATCACAAATATTTAGAAAGATTATTCTTTAAACTGAACATGCTATTTTCAGGCTGTTTGGCAACAGAGTCACACTGTAAGTGGAACAGAGATGGTAAAGCAGAATAGTAAAATATTTTTCCTTTGTTGAACTCCTGAGCATATAAAAGCTGTCATGTTTTACTCTACACTTGTTACCACATATGAAGGGTTAGGAAGGACAGGAAGCAGGGTAGCAAAGTAGATTATGACAAGATGCATAGGCTAGAACATTAGACATTCAGATAAAACAACTTGGCTTCCTTCTTAATGTCTTGCTGCAATATACATCTGGTGAATAAATGCAAGTCATTTTTGTAGCTGTGTAGAATCAAATATATCTGATCTTTTTTTCTCATCAGCATACTCTTAGTGACATTATCAATATTAGCTGTTCAAAGTATTCCAAGACAATGACTAAAGTATTATAAGGTGTTGGAGTAGTGTAGTAATTATATACTTAGCATTAGTTTATTATCATTCTGGGTTTAGATCACAGGGAGTAAATTAGGTGGACCTATCTCTTTTTCTAGAATAATACTTCAGCTTTCTCCTTGAATTATAGGCTATTCTGAAATTGGAATGGTATCTTTATCAAATAAATTTTTACTGCATTGTAATGAATCCAGGATTCTTTGAGCATGGAGTAAAGCATTCAGGAAGTAGGGTATGTATAGCTTAGTGACAAGGGTATAGATCTGGCATCTGGGACACCAGCTTTCCATTTCTGCTCTAAAGAATACTTACGTTATTTGTCATGGGAACAACTGTCACTTCCTGTGGTAGGGGGACCAGAGCTAACATTCCCCTCCCCTGAGTCAGTACCCTGAATGTCATGATCAAGAAAAAGCAACAGCTGCAGCTGTGGGCTATGTGCTCTGCAGGAGAGCTAAGTAGGAAATCATGAAAATCCAGTTGGGAAAAGCATGAGGCAAGTGATAAATGACTTGGTTATGTCACGGAGGCCATTCTTGGCATGCACAGGGGCAGAGTTGCATGTTCCTGAGGCATTTACCAGAGACAAGACTGCTGTCTCTGGGCCTTGTATTCTTTTGAAGTGAAAAAGGAAAATTTTGAAGATCAGCCTGTCCCATACTAATCTGAATCTCAGAATAAAACACATGAATAATCAGTTCATGCTCTGATATGAAAAGCAGCATGCTTCTCTTCACAAAATCCAAAAGACATTTCAGTGCTTTGGAGAGTCTGAAATGGCCTCAGGATTTTCTTCAAGTGAGAATGTCAAACATGGCATTTAGCAACAGCATTCACAGCATGACAACAAAGCACTTGTATAAATTAAAAGGGGTGTTAAAAGAACAAGGGAACTTGGTGTTTTGGGTTTTTTTCCTTCAACCATAAGGTTGCTTAATCTTTCAATCTATGTTAAGAACAGTTTGAATTTTTTGTTTTAACATTTCTCAGAAATATTAAATATTTTAATCTTAAAATATTTTAAGAGTAAATACATTCTGAACACAACAATTATGAAATGGATAGAAGTTCAAGGAGTCTTTTTGTCTACTGTTTCTTAGCATTAGATCTCAATATATACATAACCTTGGAGCTGTCTGTTCCCTGGTCTCTATATCATGCCAGTTTTAAGATAACTCATTGATCTTGGCTTCCTAATTGTATTTAAAGGTAGATTTCCTTTTACAAAGACTTAAGTCTTAAAATATAAAGTTATTTGTCACTTGGATTTAAGGACCAATTATTCTGAAAATTTTAATAAATTCTAATAAAAAATGAACAACCTCATGAAGTACTACAGTAATTTAGAGTGGTGGTTGAAACTATAACCATGGCAACAAAGAATAAGGAAAGGTACTTTCCATCTCTGTGTTGTTATGATTACATAGTTATAATGGAAGATATAATGGTTTAGTTAATGATATGTTTAAAAATTCAGTTATTGTTGAGATCCTACCAATCTTTGCTCCAGTTAAAAATATATACACATGTATAGAACAGCTTGGCTAGTGTAGTCTAACAAAAAGGTGATTGAAAGAGAATGTGATTGTCTTGATCCACACATTAAAGGTTATATGTCAGAGAAAGAGAAGACCTGTGTAAACTGTATTAGTACATCAACAAATGAAAATCAACTGGTCATGAGAACATGGCATCATAAAATTGGGGAAAGAAAATTTTTCTAACAATAAGAGCAGAAATGTTATGGAAAAGGAACAAAAATAGTTCAGGAAAAATTAAAAGCCCAGCTACAGTACTTCTAGAATGGCATAGAACTGATTTATGAAAGGAATTCGGTGTCACGTCAGCTACATTTACATGTAACCTAGTAGCCATTAGAAGTGGGAGCAGATACATAGATGAATGGAGTTGATGCTGAGTAGTCAACATCCACAACATATGTATTTTGGTGAGGGTGTTTTAGGCTGTCTCTATCCTAGTTCCAAGGACTAAATGTCCATTAGCCATTGCATGAAATGTTCTCTTGGCATATATTTTCCAGCTGAATTTCACCTGAAAGTAATCCAATTTTTAGTCCCTGATGCACCTCCATGATGAAAAACAAATGTGAGAATGGAAACATTTCTGATAATTGCTTGAAAAATACTCTGCAGTCCAAACTAAAAAGCTAATGTAGCTAAATTTTCAATCCCTAAATTTTGAAAGGGAAGTTGGACATAATTGTTTATAATTTATTTAAAAAAAAAATCTACAGCATTCAAGATCTTTTAGAATATGTGTTCACATGTAACAAGGGAGCACATAGGGCTAATAGTTGGACTTGATCTTGAAGGTCTTTTCCAACCTTGATGATTCTATGATCAGCCTATTAACTCATTTGGCAGAAAACAATAAGAGAAGATACACAAGGTCTTGTGATGTTTCAAAGTTAAAATATATTTTCTGTAAAGGAATGTATATCAGGGTCTTTTACCCTTTAATATTCCATAATGGCAGTTTTCATTCTTGTTTTACTAGTGGTTCCATCTTATAAATAAATACATAGAAATACAATTTCTATCACTCAAAAATACTTTCATAATACAAATACAACTACTGATAGGAGTAAGAGTTAAGAGGAGACTAGAAGAAATCGGTTCATGGTGGATTTTCAGATTTTTAAATGCTTTTTTAATAAAAAAGTAACCTAATTCTTCACAAAATTAATATGTACAAAACCCCACAGATTTACATCTAAGCATTCCTTCTCAATTTTTACTTCACTTTATATCCTAACATATAATGCAAAATGAATACATGAAACAATAAGTAATTTCAAAAGGAACTATTAATGAATTTCATTTATGAAATATAAAAATAGCATTTTCAACATTTTCAGGACATTCTTTTATTTCCCCTGCCTACTGACAAAATCAAAATCAATTTTTTGAAGTGTTTTGATCTTGAAAGAATTGCACTGTTCTGCTGAAAAGGGACTGACTCAATTTTTGTCTAACTCTTCTAGTTACAGTGTTGACCTTGTATCATCAGCCACAAATGATAAGCTGTTTCTGATGAATCTTTAGAAAAAGTACACCAGATTTAATCTGCCGATTAAAGTAGCTACCTGCTGCTCAGAGACCTATACCAACTGTTTCATAAACACAATTACTGAATCTCTATAAACCATTTAAATTAATATAATGTTAAAAGGTAAAATATCATTTTAACAATGCAATTGAATTATTATAATTCTAATAAGGACAAAAGTGATGAATTACAAAAGTTTCCTATACAGGAAAGCACAAACAAATAGACACTTATAGATAGGTCAGGTTAAAATACATGGGGATTTTAGTATTTTATTTATTACTGGCACAATTTTACACCTATTATTCCCTAAAAGTACTTCATTTACAGTTCAGAGAACCTCTGAATTGCTCAAAATTTAATATGGGGAAGAGGAAACAAGATTTGATAACCCTTCTAGGAAGACAAATAGAATACTTCGAAAGCAATCCATTGCAAGTTCATTGCAGTTTTAAGTTCTGCAGCAGAACAAATAATATGTCATAGACATGTATATGAGTTTCTCTGAAAAGACTTCTAAACCTCAGCAGAAAAGCCATAGTGGTTTTACTTTCCTAAACTGGGCCAGCATTCAGTATCTCTTCTGGATACATCATGGTAGTTCTACAACACAGCCTCTGTCCCTGTCTCTGGCTTCTGCCTCACCATGACAGAACTCTGCTGATAACCCAAGACAGGGAGATTTTCATGTTAATTATGCACTAACACTTTAAAAATAAATCTTCTTTACATTTGATTCAATAATTATTTAATTTTGCACTGTATTACTTGTTTGCATACTGTATTTATATTACTTACTACTTACAGTTTTACAGTTGATATCAAGTAGAGAATTCACACAGCTGGATTATGTATCATCATCTAGTAAAAAAAAGCACGTAAAACCAATACACCTACTTTAAGTGATTTTATAATTTTAGTAGTGCCTAAGTGCTGCCATTAACATTAAATTAAGGCCCCCAACTGACCTCCTTTATTCCCTTCTGAATCTCTAAAACTTATTGACTCCTGTTCAAAAGCCACACGCAGGGGGACTGAAAGGTGAAAAGTAGTTCTATGCATCAAACTCAGCTTTGTATTCAGCTGGTGCAGAGGACTGGTGTGGATCAAGTGCTTCTTCAGATATGCTGCTCTGCTCTTCACAGCAGTTAAAGGCAACATGGCAACCAGATCTGTGTCCACAAGCACATTAATTCTGGCTTACACGAAAACCCTCTGTTTATTGCATTATTTTTTCCCTGGCAGAAGCCAGTAATCTGGCAGTCACTGTGTCATACTTTCTTTCTTGAGAGAAACAGAGAGGTTAACAAAGAGCATGGTTCCATACCACTTTATCCCGCTCAAGTGTTTTGTCTTTACCACATAACAGAAATCTATGGAGCAATGCTTGTATACCATATAAAGGCTTGTGGAAAACCTTATGTTTTTCTCCTGAGGCATTTCCATGTATAGGTGTCTGTTTGATTTGCTATGCTCATTCTCGCTGCTATGACACAATGTATGCTGTTACTGCCTAGGTGGAACATTTCAAATAGTTTCCATTTTCTCACATTTCAGTTAGCAAACTATACAGACTTACGGCTAATGTACATTGAAATATCTTAGTTACAGGCTAAGGCACATTAAAATCAGATCCAGTGTTGAAACACTGTTTGCAAAACAGTTATTTCCAGAAATAGACCTAAACACACTTTGAACTTCAAAATGTCCCTTTTGTCTTGCTCAAGCTTCTTTTTCCATCTGTTGCTTTAAAACTTAAAAGGATGTGGATACTGCAGGCACACCACAAGAAGACTTGCCTATGCTAGCACCAGTCCCATGAGACAAGCCTTCCAAAAATTCTGTCTTTAATGCCCTTTGAATTCATTAAGGGCTAAGAGCACTCCTCTTTCTGCCTCTGCCAGAGATGCTAGCGAGAACACTGGCAATGATCACAGCTAAGCAGCGATGTTCACTTTCATGGGTGTGCAGCCCCAGCACTGCACACCTATTTCATATTCTGAGCTGTACAGATGTAAAATGTATAGGCTTTGTCTTGCTGATTTTGTACTCTGTTGTTCTGCTACCCTGCAGTTTTATTTTAACTGCTTCATAATTTATTAATACCACTTTTCTCTAATCCTCCTTCAGCACACACAGCAGTGTAGCCTTCGTTGAAGCAAAAGTCACAGTTGCCCAGGATTTCTGTTAAACTCTGCACCTACACAAAAATAAGCTTTTAAAAAATGAAGGTTGAATTAGATTTAGACTTGGGGGTTTGGGGCTCATTATTCAATACTTATTGAGGCAGAAGTAGGATTTTGAACCAAAATGAACTCTGGGAATCTAATAATTACCTTACTTCTGGTACGACCGTGGAAGGCTATTACACACCAACCTATTATACTTCTTTGTTACACCACTCTACGCTTACTGAAAGTCATGTACTTTTTTGTGCAGAGAAAAACTTTTAAGCAGATGCATTGAAAAAGAACAGATGTGTTCACAGAATAAATTTTCCATGCTCCATTTTCCACTATGTATGTTTGTTTGTTTATGGAAGTAGGAGGCAGAATTCAGGCAATGGATGGTAAAGGACCTGACTACCCATACAAATCATGTCTGTTTAAACATTGACTGGAAAAGACAATTCATTCTAAGGGATTTTCTTGTGTCTGTTTCTGCACCTAGAATTACTATAACTTTCTTCAAAAATTAATAGTTTTACACCATCCAGTCACCTTTATGGGGTGAAACTGTTAGTTGGCCTTAGGAAGTTCACTTCTGTACACCTTCTGCTACCAAAAGGCAATAGACAATCTTCCCTGTGGGTGCTGCCTAAGGGAAGCTTTCATTTAGAGAGATGGACCTAACTGAGTCTACTCAGGTATTAATTAAGGCTTTTGTTAGTCTAAAAATGCATTCTTGGAATAAAATAATTATTTTTCTTTTTTAGATATGTACAAGAAATCAATAACTAAACTCTAAACTTTTGAGTAAAACTTCTCATTAGTTTTTTTTTCAAAAGGGTTTTCCCAGAGTCTGCTATTTTTTTCCACAGTAAAAGAAAGGATATATTGATTTCTTTATTGTTAATGGTTATGTCTTTTGTAGGTAAAGAGTATAACAAGACTATCAGAAACTTCCGCTCTGCCATTTATTGAGAAATTCTATCTTCTTCATTCATTTTAGAATTTCTTTAGTTAAAAAGATTAAGTTTAGTTTAATATTCCTTATGGTTTCCTGCAGTCACATAGTAATTCATTACCCTCTGGAATGTTTTCTGATTGATGCTATAAGGCACAATAGGCTGGATTAATCAAAGAGATAACAAGTAGATTCTTACCTCTTGAATATTAATGAATAACTGGAACTCCTATTCATTGACATTCAAAACCAGATAAAAACCAGCAGGAAATCTGCAGCAAAGGACAATTGGCACCCAATTTCTGCCTATAAATTAAAACTGGCAAATCCCATTTCTAGATAACAGCAAAGTTAAATATTTATGGAGTGCAGTTTGTTTAATAACAATCTATTAAAACAGCAATTATCAATACAGTTATGTACTTATTTTCATATCTTAATAGCTGGAAATATAATTTATACAACAGTGTCCAGTTTACAACTAATAAGCACTGCCTCAGTGCAATGCTTCCTACAACTTCTGTGTTGGCAGATTTCCTGGCACAGCTTTATCTCTTTTTCAAGCAACATTTTAGAAAATCCTCAAAAGGTCTCTTAGATTGAGTAAACCAGGAAATGAGTAAGTAAAATATACAGAAGTTAAATATTATATCTGCATTCCTAATTTGGGTGTGCCCTTTTTGAAACCCCAAAAAGATCACAATAAAACTTTAGGAATTTCCTTCCTCTCTCATTATTGCTGATGTTAGCCTGGCCTCTCCTTAGCCCCATAAATGTTTGCATTTCCACTAGCAAGTATGTACAAAATATCCCAAGCTTTCAGTTCTCATATTATTTCCCTTGTCTACTTAATGCTGTTCAAAACCATTCTTGGCATACTCAGTAAACTGCTATAGAAAGGTCTGTTCTGACTGGATAAGGGCACATGCGCCCCACCAGTCAAAAAACTCTCTGGCTGCACCTATACTTGTAAATGATTTCCAGGGAACAGCCCCGAGTGCAGCAAGCACTGACATTTTTAGAATGGCCTTTAGGAAGTTTTTCCCACAGTCAGCACTGCCCAGGTTTTAATCCTAAGAGGTGAGAACTACCCTCAGAAACAACAGTCATGAGCACATTTGATTTCTTAGTGTGAATATAGTCATACGGGCCAGAATTTGTACCGTGTTCTCCTTAATTCCAGGATAAATCTTTAAGCAGCTGAGTATTACAAATGCCAGGGAAAGTGTACCTGAAGTTCTCTTTTGACTTTCTTTTAACCTAATTAATATTTATTTTGTAGCTAGTACAGAAACTCAGTGGGGGAAAAGTGCAATATGAGAATCCACTAATCTGATGGTTTGGGCATGGGGAAAAAAAAATGGGATTATATGTTCCCTACAAGGCTGGGCAAGTTACAGTTTTGAAAAATATCCTTTTGGAGTGTAAACTGTGCGTGCTATCATTAGGCAGTTAGCTCTTCTTGTCCTAGGTATTTTTTACTGGGATGTTTTGTCTATGAGGAGTAAAAATGAAAGTATCCTAGGCTCAGTGTGCCAGACTCACCTCGTATGAACCCAGCTCACAGAAAATGTCTATGTGTTTACATCCAGCACTCTATATCAACTATATCCAATTTTGAGGTTGTCACTTTCTGTGAACCCCCATTCTCAGGTAATGACTTCTGTTACGAATTGTGTAAGAAAAAGTACACCAAACTCTCCGGAGCAGTTTCTCTAACACAAGAAGGAGTCCACAATTCAGGCTTTGTGACAATGACTGAAATGAACCAAGCTCTCCACAGTTGGCTTGAGTATACCTTTGACTTTCAAAGATGCTGACTATACAGAAATCCCAATGTAAGTAGATTAAAAGTTAAAACAGAAGCTGGAGTTTGTCAGCCCCTCTGCAAAACAGCAACTGTATTTCATATAGTTGAAATACCTAGTTGCTGATGTGAAACATTAAGCACCTTGCATTCAAAATTTAAGTCACAGAAAAGAGTGGTCTATGAAATATTAGAAGTGAAAAAAAGATATCTGTGCACGGTAACAGAAAACTAGCTACATGAAAGTTACAAAATTATTTGTGGAATATTTTGGTTATGATAGGTGGCTATGGAAATTAAATTACCATTGGAAAAAAAACAACCCTGTGTTTTGACTTAATTTACTTATTAGACATTTTTAACGTTCAAGCTAACAAGCAAAGAATAACAGCACAAAAAGTAGTAACCAAATATTTTCAGGAGTAATAAAATCATGTCAGAGCAGAAATGATCCATGACTTCAAAATAGGCAGTTATTTTCAGTTCATTTTCTGGTTTTGCTTAAGAATCTCATCTTAGCCCGCATTAGGAACAGTTCTTAAAAAAACCTGACAAAAATGAATGCCCTTCCCAAATCGCTCCATGTGCTCTTTTTTGAAAATTACTGATATATTTTTAATATGTTAATGCATTTTACCCAGTTCTGTTTAAGATGCCTGTTTTTTGCTTTGCAGTTCATGAAGAGCTTTACAAATATTCCATGCTGGACATACATGTCACTTCTCTCTTCATATTTTTATTTCAAAGCATTGGAAATAACCAATAATCAGACATTATTCTATGGTAATAGAATAGGCTGGGGTTGTCTGGAACTTCTTGGAATAAACTGTGTTTGGCTTATATTTTTATCTGTCACCTTCAATGATAAAATGCAAGTGTTCTCTGTAATTTGCATTATTACAAGGTATTCTGATAGGACTACAAAATCAGTAGGACTAGGCTCTGAGAAGACAAACCCTGTTAGCATGGGGAGGCATCAATTACTAAATGTTGTTTGGGATTAAAGATAGAAGTAGAAGCGTAGAATGGTTTGGGTTGACAGGGACATTTAAATGCTATCTAGTCCACCCCACCTTCAATGATCAAGGATATCTTCAACTAGGTCACACTACTTAGAACCCTGTCTAACCTTACAGTAAACATATTGAGGGAGCATACACAACATCTCCTGGAAATCAGTTCCAGTGCCTCACAACCCTCATTGTAGAAAATTTCTTCCTTACATCTCAGCTAAATCTTCTCACTTTTAGCTTTAAAACATTACTCCCTCTCCTAACACAACAGGCCCTACTAAACAGTCTGTCCCCGTCTTTCTTACAAGTCCCCTTTAGGAATTGAAATGTTGAAATAACAGATCCCTGGAGCCTTTTCTTCACCAGGCTGAAGAAGCCCAACTCTCTCAGCCTGTCTTGACAGGAGAGGTGATCCAGCCCTCTGATTATCTTTCCTGCCCTCCTCTGGACTTGCTCCAAGAAGTGTATGTCTTTCTAGTATTGTATTTGTTCACAAAAAAATAAAAAAACTATGAGTATATGGAACTGTATTATTAGAGCTCGTACTTTGAAAATTGAGTGTCATTATCATAAGAATGGTAATGGCTCTTTGTTACTTCACAGTAAACAGATACCTTCAATAGAAGTCAACATAAGATTAAGGTCATAATGACTACTCTGTGATATTTTATAGTTGTTTAAAATTTGACCCCTTGTTTCCATCCGAAAGATGCTCATCATCAAGATCATTTTTCTCTGAGAAATCTAAAACATTGTATAGTGTAACATTACAAAGTAAAACAAATGTCAGGTACCTAAAGCATCCAAATAGCAAAATCCTGACAGTACACTCACTAAATGGCAACTTCTCAAGGATAATAAGCTTCTTGTCATATTTCTTGATGAAAGAATATTAAAAATGTGCTGTTCAATAAATGAATATCTCAGGTCCTTTCAGTTTTTTAATTTTAAAAAGTGCTTGTGGCAGAATCCATAAATCTACAGGAACATTTGGGTAGCAACCATACACACTAGTCCAAAAATCAGTCTTGAAGTAAATGGGCACATCTCTGTTGGCATAAAGGGAACATATTTATTCTTGTAAGTGCAGAATTTTATCGTACATCTTCATAACACCAAAGACTACCCTTAAGAAATGATATATTAATTTTTCACCTGTCATGAATATTTACTGATTTCCTGGAAGTCACCATGACAAGCTATGATTCCATAAATTATTTCCAATGGAACCATTTTCAGTTGCACCACTGATAAACAAAAGCAATTTATATGAGAAGACAGTAGAAGAGACTTAAACAGTCTTTTACAGTCAACACATTTACATAAACCTAATCTAGGATCTGAGTGTTCTTAAAGTTTATTAACTCAAAAAATCATTCAATTATTGTCCCTGTTTCTGATCTTTCACATTCGTTCCCAGCATAGCGCTCAGTAAGCAACCTGTTATGGCTAATGACCTAATTACATTCTGTAACTGAAATTATTGATTTCCAAAGACCAACAAAAGACTTCAGGGACAGGAGGTCCAAACTTTCTTCAAGGCACTCAGACATTCTAGAATGAAAATGTCTTAGAAAAGAAAAATCATCTGGAAAAGATCTCCATAGCAGAATGAATAAATAACCTCTTAAAGAAAGTTATGAGATAAATACAAGAGACCAACAAGAAAATAAAACAAGTTGCAAACTTGTCATCCAAGCAATTCCTAGCAAAATAAGACTGAGTCAGCAAATACAATGGAAACCAAACCAAATGGCAGGAGTTCGTTCGTTTGTGCTGAGAAAGAGCAAAGAAGAAAAATCGGGGGACTGAGGGAAAACATCTAGATATGCCTCAAAATATTTCTACTTTTTCCTCCTCACATCTACCATGTTTCAACTTGGAGCAGTCACCAAAATGGCATCATTTTTTCCAGAAATTCTCAATTGTTCTTAAAGGATAATATTTTTCAATTGCTGCTGATTCATGTGATGACTAATGATGGGTTCAAAACCCCCATTCAGTGATACTGTAAAGATGCAGTATAAGGTACAAGCATACTTGAGTGTTCATTTGGAAAATCAAAACTCAAAATTTCATACAGGCAGGTCTTCAAAATACCAAATGTTTAATTGGAATGGCCAGAGATATGACTCTTCAATAAGCACTTTTACTGATAGTAGTTGATCAAAGAGAGGAAAGACACTAAGCTAAAAAGAGTTACTACAGGCAAAGGAATGAGAAAGGTATATTCTCAATAAAGGACTTTTTATGCTGCTATATGGCCACATGTTCTTCCAAGTGATTAATATGAAAGGAGGAGGTTTGAGGTTAAACATCAGAGGTGTATTTTCAATGTATGGATCTATAAATTTATTCTGACTGGTTTGTAGTTAGACAAACACACAAAGAGATAATGACTGCTGGGAATGCTGGGAAGATTCCTTCTTCCCATAAAACAGGAGATAAGGCCTCTGCATGTCTGTAGGAGTGGGGTCAATTTGCCTGGTTTGGGCACAGAGATTCCAGCTCTGTATGAAATAGCTCATGTAGAACTTACCCACAAGTTGTTGCTATTTAAGGAGAGAGGCCCTCGGCATGCAACTTGGAACAGCAGATCTCACAACTGAACTTTAATTTTTAGTAGAATTTCTGAAATTATTTTAAGTGAGATCAGGCAGGGTACAATTAAAGCAATCGCATTCCTGGCAGTGCCTGTCTGCAGGCAGAGCGACTGCTGTGCTGGTGTCTGCCAGCTGGTAATCGTGCTCCAGAATTCACACTCACAGCCCGACTCAGACGTGATTTCTGCTTCAACATGATAACCACTCAGAAATGAAATGCATGTCTCTCTCTCTCTCACGCTCCTTTTTTTTTTGCCTCTCTCTCATTTATCTCCATTTTAAGAGCCAATAATGAGATGAATTAAGTGGTGATGCCCTTTCATTTTTCCTCATTAGTGTTGCTGGCTATTTCAGCCTTACCCCTGCTGAAGAATTACTTCAGGGATGCAGCCATCTTGCAATTCCTCTTCATTAAACTGGAGGAAGTAAAAGTATGTAAAAATCACATTGTCCCTGTTGTGTCAGCAGTCTGGATGAAGAATTTAATGGTTATAAATGGGTTGTCTCTTATAAAAATATCTCATATGTGCAAAGGTAAATATAACTTTCTAACATTTTATACACTTTGCTTTTGTTTATCTCTTAAAACGCTGCCTAAAACTTTAGGGCTTCTCCAGACTTTCTGTAACTGATGAAAACTTTGGGGTTTTTTTTCAATTTTAAAATGTGAAGAAAGGTTATACTTATTCAGCACAAGGAAGAATGAGAAAGCCAAATGTATCTCCATATTTTTCTCACATTTGAATTCCATTTCTGTCTCTATCACTTTTTTTTCCACAGACTGCACAAGAACAGCCATCTGACTCACTTCTAGCTCTGCTACATGCCGGCTGACACAACAGTTTAGACATAAGTATTGAAGGTGGAGTATTTTCTTGTTACAAAGATAGTGTTTCATCAAAACAGGTATTTTGGAAATAATGTCTTTTAGGGGAACATTCCTCTACAAGCCAGTTGAAAAGTAATATATCAGTTTTTCAAAATAAGATTTTCAAATTCAAACCAGTCATTTCATTCAGTACTTCTTATATTATTTTGAGTTTGCAGTAAAAAGAATTAAAAATGTTAAAAGCTAAATTACGCTATTATAAACAAGCAACATCAAAACATATACATTTTTTACATTTGTTCAGTTTTTATGTTCTGGAGTTTCCTATGGAAATTCCAGCACACATTTTTTAATAAAAATAATTTTAAAATAGCTGGAACTAAAGATTTTCTGAGAAAAGTTAAAACTTCAGTATGTACTTATCACAATCAGAAGTAGCACAGTCATGTATCATACTCTACTTGGGAAAAAATACCACTGATTTTTAATACAAGCTTTAAACCATGGCACCTTGTCAAACTGTCAACATAAAAAGATGTTAGATATTCTTGCTCATACAAAATTATTTTAGTGATGCTGTTCCAACACAATGAGAAAGTAGTAATTTCTTCAACTCTATTAATTCTTAAGTATTTAAATAGAAGTGCTAAATGAACAAAAATGGACTCTAACATCTATCATAATCAACACAGTTGAATGACAGTGCATTCATTTGTGTTTAAAGTGTCTTTGTGTCTTCTCTTAGGTTTTTTGCAAACAAATATGAAGAGGGGGAGAAGAGATAAAATTAAAACCAATAAAAGACCCTTCTTCTCTCCATACAAGTACCATGATCTTACTCACTGTATGAGTGTAACTGAGGTGCAGAGCTGGCAGTGAGAACTGTTCTGATTGTCTCCTCTTGCAATGCCAATTGTGCAGTGGAATTCTGGTCTCAGGCTACCTTGAGGAGGAGAGATTTTCTTACCATGAGAGTCCCTGTCTCCTTTGTTCCTCAATTCCTATTATCTGTGATAATAAACAGAGACAACCATTTACAGCCTAATAGGTTATGGTACCATTCTTTATTACTGTACACAGAGAACAGACTTTTCTGTTCATTAGCATTGCTTCGGGAGAAGTCATGAAGGCTGTCATTAACAAGGAAGAGGTGAACAATGCTGCAGTCCTGCACCCAAATGGATGCTGGAGGTGCACAAACCTCACCATGTTCACCTAAACATGACTCAATAATACTGTCTAGAAGGAAATGCAGGGAAAAAAATATTCCACTTTCCTGAGAAACAGTGTTGTGGCTACCTGCTCTGGCATTTTTAGGAGTTACTGCTGACCCTGTCTTCACTCTCTACAATGCCTAATGGAAGTCCCTCAAAGGCACTTTATTTTAAAGTAATGTGTTTGTGAAATACTGCTTATTTTTATTACCTCAGGTTTCATAAAGACTATCTTACCTTCCAGTATCTAACAGAAGCAAGAAAGTAGAAAAGAAGTTCCATTAGAAAGGAAGAAAAATAAATCCAAATGTTATCACTTTTAATTAATCTATACCATTTTTGTAAATTATAGTACTGTTAAATAGTGTTTTGCTATAATCTGTTATTTCATACCAAACATTATTTGCATATTTTGATTTCTCATTTATAACTTCCTATGCTCATTCTTCACTTTTATTTGAAGTGTAATTCATTTAAACGTCTATAACATGGTTAAGAATCTAGTTTGAAATATAAGCATACTTCGACTTTATAAATTAGGGCTAAAGCAGTAAAAATAAGCACCCAGCATTTTCTGCTTTTCTGCAGATGGACCCTGAAAATACGCAAAGAATTCACATACCTTAGAGCAATAAGCGTTATTATTTTTTCTGAACCTGAACTATTGGAAATGGCATTGCAATGAAAGCAAGGCCAGCAGACATTTTGCAAATGGTAGGCTCTCTTAGGTTGTTTTTTAGGCAGCAACATTAGTCACTAGCATTGGTCACAATTACAAAGAAACATAGACCCGCAATTTCTTAAGTCTAAATTAAGCTGATTTAATGTGAACTCTGTCTCTTCACAGCTGAAGCACAGCAGCTGTTAAAACTAGGGTGTGTAAAGATTCCTTCTGTTTCCAACAAGGCGGGGCGGAGTGGGGGGGGAGCAGGGGGAGGTGAGGAACCAAACCCACACTTCAGCAGTGGTAAACAATTACAACTGTATGAGTCCTGACAATGCTGGGCTGGTCATTCTCTAAAATATAGTTGAATATGCGAAGCATTTCTTTCCTTGTCTTGTCTGCAAAAGCACTTTCAGCTCACACACCTCAAAACTAGGGCTGCACAAAATGCATAGTAAAGGTGGGTAGCACTCACCTTGTATTTCAGGTAGTTGGTCCATAGTGTGTTACAGGTGATCAGACTTAATTCTACCACACTTGAGTAGAAGATATAAACCTGTTGCCTCATGTGTTTTACTGGGGAAGTCCTTCTCAAGTCCAGGTTTCCAGAAAATTTTGACAGTGTGCCTAAATCCTTACATTCTCAGCTTGCTTTGAGATTGTTGATTTCACATCTGTCCTTTTCTGTTTGCAGGACGGTAAATCTCAAGATGAAGTAATTTCAATTCTCTTTTAATCAACTGAGATTAACTTCATTTCAGTTAATGTAGAAGTCTATAGCAATTTTTTCTTATTACTTTGCAGTAACTATAGTAAATAGAAAGATACAGATGCCAACAGAGGATACTTTACCTCATTCACAGACAGGATTAAAAACAGATGAGACAAATTACTTAGCAAGGACACCTATTTTCCTTGATTATAAAGGAAAGAATTATGGCTGACTGACATCAAGATTATTCAATTTTAGGTGACCTAAAACCAGTGAAAAAGGCATCATTGATGGTTTCATTTCAGACATCATTGTGGCTAGAAACCTCCAGACACGTTCCCACAGTTGCCTTTCCCTGTTAACAACACTTCTTGTCACCTTCACAGCAGCAAGAAGCAGGGCAAAATACACATGGAGTATATTTACTAGACATTTAAAGTTCTAATTTAGGTGTTTGTGTATTTCTGTGCTGTTAAACCTCCCTTCTGAAAGGCTTGAAATGCACTGAAGTAGGTCTGCAACTAACTGTAAACAAAGAAATAACTTTGCCTTATATTCCAGAAATGCAGACCCATTATCCAGAAAGTTTAGTCACTGGTGGTTTACTGTATCCTGTCAGAAAACGTAGGCTTGAAGAGTATTCAGCCACAGGCAATAAAAACTTCTGAAAGGGTTTTTATGTATGATAAAACCGTGCTTCACATCCAGTTTAAAGTCATTACAATTTAATATTGGATATAATGTTTTGAGTGCAGTGCTTACCAGGACAAGCAATCTTTTAAAAGAATTGGCTTTGTAAATTAAAATTCCATTTTAAAGGTTGCAGGTTGCTGATTGAAGTCAAAAGTAAGTAAAAGACCTTGACTCACATGTTCAGATGATTATAGCATGTTTATTTAATTTCTTGACCAGTTGCTGTGCTTATGTTTTCACCAGTCGGCTTTCTTCAGGCAAAGCAGCCGCTTAGGAAATTATATAAATACACAGTAGCATCAGGAGAGGCAAGCCTTTACTTCACTGGACTTCAGCAAACATGAATAGAAATGCTTAAAATTTGAAGGGTCCTTACTACTTTGTACATGGTTTTCAACACAACACTGAGAGCAGAGGAATATAGTGTGCACAAATTCTGAATAAGCGCCATGTGAAAATGTTGTAATATTTTCTAAAGATCAAAAGCAAGAAGGCACAACTGTCAGGGTTTGGAAGGGTTGAGGTTCTGGGGTGCCCTGTGTGGGAGGTGCCCATGACCTGCCTGTGAGGGGCCCAGCTGGTTCCAGCCAGAGATGACACTGATGCAAACTTCCCACACATTGCAAAGTAGCTGCAGGCAGGAGAGCCCGTGGCATCTCTGTTTAGGCAGTGGAGCAAAAGGAGCTTGTGGTTTAGATTAAGCATGAGAAAGGGAAAGAAAGATGTTTCTACAAATGTTTGATTTCTTCTTTGTTATTTTTGTGTGTTGGTTTTTTTCTCTCTCAATATCTAAATCAGTGATCAAAACTTTGTTTTGATTGGTAATAGATTAACTAAAGAAAAAAATCCCCAAACTCAAGATTGATTTTTCCTGACAGCCACTGACAGCCACACAGAGTAGAATTACCTTTATCTATGGGGTCAGCATAGATGTACTACTTGATCACGCAGAAGTCACTTGGCCTCCCTCTATAGTCAGTTGTGGCGCTTTTGAAGAGGACAGGAAGTTGAGCATGTTAAAAGTGGTTATTGGTCTTTTAACTGGATGAGGAAGTCTAAATCAAAAGTAGATATTTGCTTTGTTAAACTCAGAAGTTAGTTGAGATCATTGCACTGCTAAATGGAAATTCCATTTCAGGCATGAAAAATTCTTTTCTCTGATTTTGTCACTACTAACAGTGGTTTTGTTGACTTTTTTTTTTCAAGGTCTTAAGTTAGATGCAAAAACACATAACATGTTTTAAAAATTGTGTGTTATAGTTCACAATGTCAAAGCTTAATATAAAATTTCATTGACTTCAACAGTTTGTAAAGGAAGAAAAAGAATTATGATGCAGTATCCCACACAAAGTATATCTAAAAATATTCCAGATGACAAATTATCACAGTGTTTACGCAGTCAAAGAGCTAGAGTTGTAAATTACCCATTAATCTAGCTGGTCCTAAACATGACATGGGAATTAAAGCCATTTTGTAATGCCCCCATTCTGTCTGGTTTTGACACAGTTAAATTAAAAGCATGCAGTGCACAGCTGGTATAAACACCAACTATTCTTCTCACTAAACAAGACAAAGCAAGGAAGCAACTTTTCAGATTATTTTCAAAACCATAATTGTTCAGCTCATGTTGACAAATTAAGAAGCAAACAGAACCTAATCACATTCAAATAACATGTTTCCAAGATGCAAATGTCAAACACTTCCTTACGAAGTATACTTCAGTTAGCAACTGCCTATGTCAGTTCAGATATGTTTTGACTAGAATGAAATGTGAGGATATTCAGCAGCCCTCAACATAGTTTTTCCCCATTCAATGAACAATTTAAAAATATATTAATCTTCTTATGTCATTTAGTGTGCTGTCATTCAGTCTTTAACACACTGTGTTCAGTGTAAGCACTATTAAAAGTAAACCACATGATTTGTGTGAATGTAATTATCACTGGCCTTAATAATGACAAGAATTAAGCAATTTACCAAGATTCTGGAGAGGCAGGGCCAATTTATCTAAATTCATTGTTATATAGTTAACATAAACAAGATCAGGCCTTGAGTTTCTGGGTATTGATTTAACATAGCTATTAATATTTATTTAACAAAATTTTCAAACATATATAATGTACACTTACTAAGACTTGAATTTTACAGAGTATGCCAAGAGTTTTACCATTGCCTTTGTCAGGACAAGAATTGGAAATGCAAACCAAGGTATATGCATATTATTTATGGACCACAGTAGTTTTTCAAAGTCTATTTGTGAATCACAATGCACATTTAGGATTAAACTTTTAAAGTAACATTTTTTTTTAGTCGCAGATCTGCAGCCCTACTTAAGCAGACCTACTGCTTCAGCCTGTGTAGCATGTCCTCAAACATCAAGTACAGTTCATTTCTCATTCACAGCAGTAAGAATACTGAAACTGCAAAAAGATGCAAAGTATTCTCTTTATATAGTAACTATAAACATTTAAAACAACAGACTGTGAACAACAGATCCTTTAGAATCCGATCTTTATACCTAAACGTACACGGTATTTAAACCATCTAATTCTGTTTTAATTCATAGAACCATAGAACGGTTTGTGTTCAAAGTGACCATAGTTAAAGTACTTGTTCTGCTTACTTGTGCACCGAGATGCAGGCAGACTAGAAATAGAGGTATATGATTAAAAGAGCCATTAATGCTTTTAGTTTATGTTATATTCAGCAAAAAAAAGAAAACAGCCAAAACACTTTACCCTTGCTGATAAATGCTATGAACACCAAACATTCCTCATGTGAGGATAGCAGCAATCCACACATTTAGCAACATTCATAAGTTAATGTTATTAAAACAGTAAAGATGCTAAAAGTATTTATCTTATTCATTGAGCTGAGAGTAAGCAACTTGCAAATGCATTTTTTGTTCCTAAATCTGTCTGAAAACCATGACTGTGACAGGAATGAAGGGCACAATACTCAAGATATGATATGTACACATAGTAGGAATATTTACTTGTCATTTCTCCAGGAAGAGGGTAATAATCACAGCCTTTAAATTTTGTGCAGTATACTGCTTTAATAAAGTATTCACAGAGTTCCCTGAAATGGTACCATTAGGAAGTACAGCAGAAAGCAAAAGGAAGCCTTGATGTTTAAGTCAGAAAAAAAAAAAAAAACCACAACAAAACCAGATAGAGAGATATTTGCCTTCTGAGTATGGACTGGTGAGTTCTGAATGTTTCTACCTTCTTAACACATCACTACAGGGAAACAGTAAGAATGGTTTTGCAGTTGACATTAGAAAAAATCTAAGAAATTAGACAGCTAATATATGATCTCAATCCAGCATTGGACAAACACACAATTATATGACATGGAACATCTGTTCAGACTGCAATATCTATGACTTAGGGTTACAGTAAATGACATCCCAATCATTAGCAAACAATATATTATGGTTGCACCTTCACAGAATCATAAAATCATAGAATGTGTTAGGTTGGAAGTCTAACTCCCTGTCAGTAAGCAGTGACACCTTTAGCTAGATTAGGTTGCTCAGAGCTTCATCAAGCCTGACATTGAGTGCTTCCACAGATGGGGCCTCCACCACCTCTCTGGACAACTTGTGCCAGTACTTGGCCACCCTCACAGTAAAGAGCTTCTTCCTAATATCTAATCTAAACCTATGGGACTCTACACTAATATTCTAAATGTGTGACTCCTGAGCAAAAAAACTGGACAGTACAGTTTACACAGCATTTAAAGAAAACATGTAAAACAGCTGGAGTGACATCAGCATGTAGGAACAATGATCTGAAAATTTTGCCTGTTAGGAATGGCTGAAAGAGAGAAGGAAAGACTGAAAGAAGATGTGATTATAACAGATAGCTAAATAGACGATGGATGGATGGATGGATGGATGGATGGATGGATGGATGGATGGATAATGAACCTAAGTTGCAGCAAGGGAGAGTCACTTTAGATGTAGGGAAATACAAAGAGTTTGATACTGGAACGTGTAGACCAGAGAGCTTGTAAAGTCATTAGAAATATTTCACAAATAGTTAAATAGGCAACTGTAAGGTAAGATATAGCTGATATTGCCTAAAGTAGATAACCTCTTGGAGCCCTTTTCATCCCTGTTTCTATGGGTTTTGACAGTACCACATACAAGTTTAACACTGTTTCACAAACTAGGTTCTCGGCAATATTTTTCTTTCAGGGAAAAATTGTTCAAAAATAGTAATACTCCTACATTGTAGATAACCTGATTTCTGTATGACCTTCTAGCTGTCTATCCTTGCAAATAAAATGATTTAGGCACCTAATCTGCAGACTCTGAGGAAAAAATTATGTGTTTGATCAGCACATATTTATACAGTTAAATTCTCTGACTTGACCAAAGAAGGTCTCAGTACACACAAAGGCTACTGGCCCTCAAGATCCCCTAATCCTGTGCTTCTGGAGACAGCTCTAGCTAGTACTGACCAGCACTGTGTTGGGGACATCCCAACAATGAGTGCATAGAACAACAGGACAGTACTCAAGACACAGCACAGCCTTGGTTTGCATATTTGAAAAGTTCAAAGTCCATCTAGCTTAAAACTTGCAACTCAGTAAACGCTCCAAATCACTGGAAATGCACTCTTATCATGAGGAAATCTCAAATGTACCAAGTACAGAATCACAAAAAATCCCCATAAGCTACTTAAAATGGCTTTGACCATACTACATGTTATGATGAGAAATAGACTGGAGAAATGAAAAAAAAAATATGTTTAAAACAACATTTTCTCCCCCATCAGCCAATTTTTCCTGGCAGAAGTTGCATCTTGCAGCAGCTGAACAGACATGTTGAGTTGCTGCTTTTCATTATTCTATTGGTGCATCATGTACACAACATATGGTGTTATAATAATAAAGGATGCAATGGTTTCTGAAGTGTGTTTCAATTTATTCAAAGAATACTGTCCCAATTTTTTCAGAGCTCATGTCGACCTTAAATATAACTTCAAAATACACCTTTTTTTCTTTTTACCTCAAAGCTACATCCCTGCACAGTGAACACCAGATACTGTTTCTTCCTGCATCCAAGTTATTCAGGCGTTCACTGTTACATTCATTTTTGTCTTTAAAAACCTCCAAGGTTTCAGTGGCTCAGTATTTCTGATAATTTGATAGTAATTTTCTTTACCATGCAACAGAAGAATCACAATTTTAGTAATAAAGGAGAAAACTAATAGAAAAATTACACATTTCAACTATATACAAATCTGTTTAAAGAAGATGGAAATTAAAATGGCTCTGTTACTGTAAACATCCAAATCAACTACATTTTCACAAATTTCAAGCAAATTTTTAATGATTATGTACTTATACTCTGTCAATATTGTCTCTTGTGTTTTAGTCAGTAAAACTTTTTGGTTATGGTTTTTCACTGAAAGGCCCCTTCCAACAGGCTAAGCTATATTAAACTCCATTAATATTTTTGGAAAATTTTATGACTAAGAAACCCTGAAAAGATCTATTAATGTGGAAACTAAAGTTATCAAATAGTAGATTCATTTCATCAGTCACAGTGCTAGTCTCATCATAACTTTGGACACATCATTCCCTTATGTATTTTTTAATTGAAGTATCATAGTGTCATTCATTAGTGACTGAAAAAGCATGCTGATGCTGACCTGATTTTAAAAACAAACAAAACCCAAACTAAAACCAAAACAACAACAAAAAAAAAAACCCAAAACTAAAACAGGAGAGGAAAATTATGTAATTATCCCAGTCCTGCTTAAGCAAAATCCTTTCATTTCCAAACAATTTTGGTCTGTCGGTCTCCATATTATTTCATTTTTGCTAAGGAATATGTTTTCAATTAAAGACTGCTAAACCCATTAATTTACCCTTTGTGATGAAACTAAGCCAGCAGACACAACCGTAACAGAAGCTTTTTGGGTTTTCTTTTTTAATAAATAGTACTGAGCTCAGGCAGCAAGCTCCTGGCATTGTCAAAGCAGCACTTGTTATTTGCTTCTCTGAACAGGCCTATATGCCTGAGAAAAATGGTATCAACAGAAAAGGTATATAACATTTTTTTTACAAGCCTCAGAAACAATTTTATGGTTAGTTTTTTGCTTGAAAATCAAAATAAGGGAAATGTTGCAGACAGTATTAATGTAACTGTCATTCTTTTGCAAACCTTCTATTTGATGGGCTACACTGGGCTTAGATCCTCAAACATGTTTGAAGATGTCCCACTGATTCACTGAGAGAAGAGGCCCGGCATAATTGGAAAAAAATAGTCTGTTATTAGAATAAGGATCTATTTCTTCATGGAGTTCCTTACAGAACTTCCTGGGGGATCTTATTCAACAAAGAGCAGCTGACAATGTTCAATTACTTGGCTACATAAGAGCAGGTATCAAACTACATGGTTAGAGCGGGACCTCAGACAGCTCTTATCAAGAAGACCTTTTTGGACTTTAGAATATCCAGACTGAAACTAATTCACCTGGCAAAATAATTCATTTGAAAATAAACTATTTTCAAGCAGCTGCTACATGTATTGATGTCATCAGTCTGTCTCTAACAAAAATACACAGGTAATTAGCTGTTAGAATTTGTATTATTTAGGAAGTTAACAAATAAAAACACAGTATTAAATCCATTAATACAAAGATAAGCAGATTAATACAAATTCTTCAATTGATTAAAGGTTTGATAAATTGTGGAGTGAACAATTTTACATGAAAAATTGACCAGTGTTTTTTTAACTTAAATGTAACAGTTCTTTTGTATTGGAATAGTCTTCCGACATAAGACTTCTGTTTCTGGTGAATCATAAACAAATGGAGAGATATCCAGGCATCCATGGAAAAATTTTGAGTTTATGGGCTTAAGGTACTATAGTGGTGAGCACCTTCCATTCTTCCAAACAGTGAATATCATACATGTATTTATTTCCATTTAGCAATTGCTACACAAAAAACTCAACAAAGGAAAGTCAGGAGGAAGCTTGCTTGGAAACTCAGCACTTTGTAGAAACAAACCTTGGGACTTTTTGCCATGAACATGTTTCTGGGACCACAGTAAAATGTTTGTTTCATTTTCAACAGGGAGCTTTAAACAGAAATAAATAGAAGCATAAAAGTTCTTTAAATCAGTTTGATGTTATAATTGGGGATTTGAATGTTGGAAAATAAATGCTTAATAATTCAGAGAAAAAGAATCACCAAAAGAATGAGCACATAGCAAATCATAGTGTGTGCAAATAAAAAACAATTTATCAGTTCAAGGAGAGAAGTCAATTAGTGTTCCAATTATTATGTTTGCAGAATTCCATGGTGAGTAGTTCTTCTCATTGCTAGACAACACGAAATAATTCAGTCTTACAGAGTAAGTTTTCAAAGTAACTTATGGGAATTTAACCATAAGACTCAATGAGGCTGATGGGAGCCTTATAACTGATCTCCTTTCACCAGTATACTAGAGGTATTTAAAGGTTTTTAGACCTTCGCTTCAGCATGATTAGACTCTAATGTAAGGACAACCTATTCTTGGCAAGCATTTGCACACGCTTGAGAATGCTGATTTATTTCTCCAAATGCTATTTCTTGGTTCAATCAAAGGGAATGTTTGCCTTGGCTTGTTTGGATAATAATTCTATTTATGTTGCACATCTAGCTTTGCTAAAAATGTTGAAAAGTGAAAGACCTTTTTAATAAACATATCTTGTATTACCTAGGTAAAGAATTTTTGAAGATCAGATCTATCAAAAGAGTCTTCAGCCTGTCTACAGTGATGACTGTCATGAGAAGTGTTTTTAAAACCAAAAAAAGTAGAATATTTCTCCTCTAGACACAAAGCTCCCAGACTGATTTATTCCTCAGCTTAAAACCACTTTATCTGTAAAAAGTTTTGTTCCCCCTTAAAAAAAAATTAAGACCTTTACCATCAGGAAAGATTATATCTGCCATGCTAAAATAACTACCACAATAGGAGTCAAATTTGTTTTAGAGAAAACAAAAGCACACCAGAAGTCGTCAAGCTTAGAAGAAATAGGATTATAAGTTTCCAATACATTTTCAATATTTAAAGCACAGAGATATAAAGCAAGCAACTTCCTAAAGTCCCTATTCTTCAGCAGCATATGCAGCCTTGAAAATAATAGGGATGTAATCAGTTTCTATTGTTGCACTTTAAGGTCATCCTTCTTCTCCTCTTTCATTAAAGTGACTCTAAGCTTGTGTCTCAGGTTGTGTCAGCCACATTGTTCAGATAAGGCAACATACATCCTAGGACAGCTCAGAAATAAAGAGCCAAAACAAAAAAAAGTATCAAAAAATCCACCAAAAACTAAATAATGAAACGGTAAAGCCAACAAACAGAAGAAATATCACTGGCTATGCTATTTTTCACATGACTTTGCTTGTATCTGTTCTGAATACTTGTGTTCGCAAAAGCAAGCAAGCAAGCCTCAGTGCAAGCCACACTTTAGGCTCTGTACATCCATCTTGAATGCATCCCCCAAGCAACAGCCCTTGCTGGCTTTCTTCCCTTTTTTCCAAGTAGGCCCACGTTGTTCTCCCTCTGAGGGGCACCTGTAAATCTGCTTTCTCCCTGAGAACAAGTCCAAACCCAGTCCTTTCCAAACAGACTTGTCAAAATGATATATCACACAGAGCTAAAGTAAGCTGCAGCAGAGCCCAAACATGTGCATTTCCCTTCCTTACACCTTATTCTTTGACAGTTTTTGGCAGTTACATCCAGCTCAGTTGAACCTGGTCTTGCTGGAAGAGACAGGCTGTGCTGTGTTACTTAGTGTAAATAGATCTCTTCCCCTAGTAGAGAGCTCATCATCTATGCTCCCCTAACTGTTTCTTCATAGCTAGCATTTGATAGCATATATATATTTGGCAGAATCACAGAATTGCAGAATGACAGGAGTTGGAATGGACCTCTGGAGATCATCTAGTCCAACCCCTCTGCCAGAAGTTAGTACAGATTTTTTAAAAAGAAAAAAAAATCTTTTTACATCTAGCTTTGGAAGTATAAATTGTGATAGAATATTATAACCCTATGCAAGGATTATACCTATGCAAGCATGTGTTTTGGTTTGGGTTTTTTTTTTCTTTTCTTCCCATAAAGCCCTTGACAATTCTTTGATACCACCATTACGGTCTTCCTCTATTCTCTCTCTCTTACTCAAATCCACACACACATATAGACCCTGATTTGAATTAACTCAAAGCATTGAGGAAAGAAAAAGGTAAATGGAGAAGAGCCCACATGATACCTGTAAATAAACAGAACAATCTAATTTGCCCCTTCTCCTCTGTAATGGATATTTACAACAACCCAAGGGTGGCAGTTTTACCAACAGTAAATGTCAATATTTTATTTTCTGATGTAATACATTTGAATTATAAATTTTCTGAAATGTTTTCAGCAATGATTTTCAGAGGGACTCAGATTCATATTTATGGTGAGCAGTATTACAGGGTACTCCTGACTGAATGGAATAAGGTGGTAGCATGTGTCTTGTATGCGACAAACCTGTCTTTCACTGTCTTTGTGCTTTTCTAACTACAAAGCAATGGACTAAGCAAAAGGCATAATTATTCCTATCATAGGGAAAAGCAGAAAAGATGATGGGACAAGTAGGCACAAATCAGTATTCCCACAGGCAAACCATTGCTGTAGAGGTGCACATAGTATTAATGAAGAGTGAATATTGATTTAGTTAATAGCAGTGTTCCAGTAAACTTTCGTAAACATCAGTGACCCTGGTTTGTGAACTCTTCCATGAAGGCAGATCCCATTATCTGTATGGATTCCTGTTCATTTATAGAGGGCATTTTCCCTGAAAAGTAGTTTAAAGGACTAAGGATGACTAACAGCAGAGCAGTTTTGAATAGTTATAATGTAAGCTTAAATTACATTAACTTTTGCTTATTCTCATAGTTCCTAGGAGTGCCGGTCTCAACCTATGGAAAGTCCACCCTGAATATGCAAAGACGGACAGGTAAGCAAACTGACATTTCAGATACTTCCTTGAAAATTCTTGGAAAGCTGGTTATTTTTTTTCTGTTTGCATGTTCATAGTTCATAACTTCGGGTGTAACTTCACTGTTTCAAGACAGACTGTGTTCTAGTTCACATATCATTTGAATCCATGAAAAATATAAATTAGACTAGAAATATTGAGGCTTCAGTTTTTGTTGAAATTAAACGGAAGAGGAAAAGTTCCTTAAATATTTCTAGGAAGGAAGGAAGGAAGGAAGGAAGGAGGGAGGGAGGGAGAGAGGAAAGAAGGGAGAGAGGAAGGGAGTGAGGAAGGGACGGGGTGCAAAATCTATGTCTCTACAAATATTAGTAAAATACACTTGCTACTTCATTGTTAAAATATGACTAATATTGTCCATGAAATCTTTTAAATAAATCCTCCTCTATGCAAGTGTCTATATATAAATTTCAACACTATGTTTCAACTATACTTTCATGAAGGCTTGTTAGACTTCTAATTTCTTACAATTAGGGGGAAAAAAAGTTTCATTCCTGTTGAATTTAGCTAATATAAAGGGTTTTTTTCAATATAAACACATAAGCATATTTGGTGTTCAATGTGTTTTTTAAACCTTCCTGTAGTACCAAGTCAAACATTTCTTGCCAAGTGTTTGCTTCAATCAGAAAAGGGTACACCTTTGTTTCTATTCAAGCAGTCCAGGTAGACTGAAGATTCAGTTTGCCCTTGCCAGCTGTAAACAAAATGTCTACCAACACACTAATGTTGCTCTTAATTAGCTTGCACATAATTATTTTTGCTTGTATCAAGTAAAAAGGATTGGATTCAGCATTCAGCTAGAGATACAGGTGCCTACAGGTGTGATAGGTGTCTAAACTTTCATTATTGTAAGGAGCAATCTAATCAATATAATCAATGAGTGATTCAGCAGACCAGACATTTGGGCATGATTGCATTACTTAATTGTAAACAACGGCAAGTAATAGTATCTGAAATGCTTTAGGCTATACAAGACATAGGAATCAGCAGATAAGAAACAGGTCCAAAGGGAGACCTGAACCCCCAGGTCTGGACTAGCAACAACCAGGATATTGCAAAGTACCTATGTCCACTGTGACCATACAACTCTGATTAGGCAAAGGAATCAATGTCCCTTACATCTTCAGTACAGAGCAGTAGATAGCTCTCCAGGTACTATTTATTAAGTTGGTATATGTTGGCTCAATTAATACTATACTTCAGATCTGTTAAGTCCTTCCAGTGAATCTTAAAATCTGTTGAATGTGCATGATTTAGTCTTGCTTTCTACATAGTCACTGATGGATAGTTAAAAGGCAGTTAGTCCTCTCTCCGTTTCAGCTGAGGTCAGCACGGCACTTGGCAAGTTCACACTCCTGGACACAAATGCTGTCAGCAGGGCCATAACCCTTTTCTTCTCACAAGAATCCAGGAATCTCCCTCCATTATCTTACAGGGATACTGGAGGGAAACTTGCAGGGGAAGTGGTGCTCCATTGAAAACATTCCTGGATATGTAGGAAGAAAGAGTCTTTACCCTACCTTTGAATTCAGATAAACCTTGTGCCCCTCTGTAATGTCAGGTTCTTCCAAACAAAACCTGAAACTTGCTGCGCTTCAGATGTGATTCAGTCTCTAAAAGATGGGCATCTTTCTCCAGTGACTCCAAGGGATTTTTGGCAGAGTCAGGTGCTCATTTATTGCTTTCAGATAGGTAGGATAAATTTAACTCTTCTAGATAGAAGTCAGCCAAAGATAATACAGGGCAATTGTGTTTTCTTTCACTCCTCCAAGCCTGTTAAAATTTTATTTTGGAGGTGTCTATTAGCATATTTTGATGGAGACTAAGGGTCTGACAGACACCTGTCTGGTATTGAGAGAGCCTTCTCATCTTCATAGTTCAACAAAAGCTAAATAGGCTGCCACAGGATAGGTTGTCAGTCTCTTGACAAAGAATATTTTCCCTATAAGCCTCAAAAGACATTTCTGGTGATTTTTAGAGAATTTCAGTTCTACAACAAATAAATGTTTTATCTTTTAAAAATCATAATTGCTTTGACTTTTTGTTCAGGATTGTCTGAAAAATCCTCTGATCAAATATGCCATCTCATGTCGCCTCATAAGGTTTCTTTATTATACCACAATACCTACATATATATCTACTCTGACTTCAAATATGGAAGTTTTTACAATTCTCTTCCAGAAACTAGGCTATGGTCTAACAAATCTTACCCAGATGATAGATACTAGTCCATATATAAATACAGGAAAGTAAGCATTAAACTGTTCTTTATACAGCACCACAAAGCTGTTAGTTAAAAAACATTTTGATGCTGTGAAGTGTTGGAAAGGTTTGCATTGTACTTCTAATGTAGCTTGCAGCTGGTTTTATTTTTCCCTTCAGAAGATATTCAGAGGTGAATCTATTAATACATAGCCAAAATCACTCTTCCTGTTTTAAAATTCTTCCTTTACTTTTAAAATGTTCTGTAATTAACAGCTCAATAACTGTACACATCCCTGACCTATTTTTGTGAGATGTTTATTGTTTCACATTTTACTTTCATAATCTTATTATAATCAAGGAAAGTATTAACCAATGCACTGCTATTGTACATACTATGGAAATAGTTTTTCTGAATAATTTCATGTTATTTAGAAGATATCTTTTTGTACCAAGCAAGTAGAGATGTGTTATTTTAAAATGACTTAGATACATTTCTGGAAATCTAAGTACTGTAATCACAAAAGTATCTTATTCTCCAACCAAAACACAGCTTTGTCTAGAGGTATCTTGATTTCTTGTAATTTAGAAAAAAATATGTGTATTAGTGCACATGACTGTCTTAAACATTTTAACAAATATTATTATTAATATGCAGATGTCATTAATTTAAGGAAGGAAAGAGCAGTACCCCGAAAAAAAAAAAATAGGACCATCCTCTTTTTGGAAGCAAGAAAACATGTCTTAGAAAATTGCCACTTCATATAATGATTTAGCAAGAATATTGGCTGTCAGTAATATATATTATTTAAGATACTAGAAGAAACTTATTAAGCATATCGAGCTTGAGAAGATACAAATCTTAGCTAACTAAGAAGCCAGAATTTTTGTCATGTTTGGAATACTCTACTCCTCGACTAACTTCTAAAATTTGCTCTCTCTGCTTGTAAGAACACTATTTTTAAAGGCCTAAAGGAACTCCAGCAGGAAAAGCAATGGACCAAGCAGATAGCACAAGGGAGATTTCTGTAAGACTAGACCTAAACCATAATTTCCCTTGTCATCTGTACAGAATGAGGAACAGAAGGAAGATTCTGCAGGCATTAAAATGTATTTCCATCCCTGCGTGTATGTCACTTTCAAGCTTTCGATCTATACCTTGCTACAGTACTAGTAATGAGAAATAGAAGTAGTTCCAGCACAGTACATGAAGTTATTGTCTCAGGCAGGGAGGAAAACCGATCAAATCTTCCTCAAGAAAAAATATACTTATACATTTAGTAAACTCATGAATTTGCATTATGATATTCACTGATATTCAGTGACCAAACTACTGTAGTCTTTCAAAGTGTATAATTTTTAGGAACTATTAGAGAAACCTTATATGCGTTTTTAATAATCCATCATACTTATTACTCATAGGCCAGACAGGAATAAGAGCATACCTTCCTAAACAGTAAACATAGCACATGCTTCTGACCTCAGATATTTGATAATCTAAAAAATTATTTCTTGAGGTCCCTTTCAACCCCTACAACCCCATAGGCTGCTCAGGGAGGTGGTGGAGTCTCCTTTGCTGGAGATATTCAAGTCTCGTCTGGATGCCTATCTATGAAATATGAGATAGGGAGCCTGCTTTGGCAGGGGGGTTAGACCCGATGATCTCTCGAGGTCCCTTCCAACCCCTACAATTCTGTGATTCTGTGATACAACCACAGTATACAAGCCATGCAATGTCCACAACCATTGTTAGCTCCTTGCTTATTAATACCTGAGAAAACAGCCAGGCCCAGGAGAAAGAAATAGGGTTGGCCTAAACAGACAGCAAGAATGTAGAAAAATCTGTCCCATAGCATCCAAGGTCCCTACTTCAGAGGTTTCTGTTCACAGAATCACTAAGGCTGAGAAAAACCTCCGTCCTGGTTTTGGCCAGGAGAGAGTTAACCTACCCAAGAAGCCACCACAGCTGAGTTAGCCCTGGCTGTTTTTCACACCACCTGATACCACTTCCCCATAAAAGGGGCTGGTTGCTGGGAGGCACTCCTAGATGCCTCCAGGGCAGTCTGAGAATGGGCTGACAGGCTGGCCAGTCAGTCAGTCAGTCAGTCAGTCAGGTTGGCCCTTGCATGGGCAGTGCTCTGTAATGGTATGGTTGGTTAAAGTACTCTGTGTTATCACAAGGTGTGAGTGTAATTGGCTGTTATTGTCCTACTTCCTGTCAGTAAACTGTGCTTATCCCAACCCACTGAGGCTCTGTCACTTTCTTCTCCAGGAGTAAGCAAGCAGTGTGTGATGCTCAGCCACTGGTTGGGGCTGAACCACCACAACCTCCAAGATCATTTAGTCTAACCATTCCCCTACCACCTATATTGCTAGCTAAACCATGTCTCTAAGTACCTCATCTGACCTTTTGTTGACACTTCAAGGGATGGTGATTCCACCCCTTAACACAGGTTACTCCCTGGGTAACCTGTTTCAATGTTTAACCGCTCTTTCTGGGAAGAAATTTCTCCCAAATTCTAACCTGAACCTCTCCTGGTGCAACTTGCAGCCATTGTCTCTTGTCGTATTGCAAGTTATCTGTGAGACAAGGCTGACCCCCAGCTTACCACAACCTCCTTTCAAATAGTTATAGACAGCAATAAGACCTCCCCTGAGCCTCCTCTTCTCCACGCTAAACAGTCCCAGTTCCCTCAACTGCTCCTCATAAGACTTGTGTTCCAGACCCTTTATTGGCTTTCTTGCCCTTCTCTGGACACATTCCAGGGCCTTGATGTCTTTCTTGTAGTGAAAGCCCCAAAACTGAACACAGTATACAAGGTGTGGCCTCACCAGAGCTGAGTACAGGGGGATGATCATCTCCCTGGTCCTGCTGGCTACGCTATTCCTGATGCAAACCAGGAAGCTGTTGGCCATTTTGGCCACCTGGGCACACTGCTGACTCATGTTCAGGTGAGTGTCAACCAACACCCCCAGATCCTTTTCCTCTGTACAGATTTCCATCCACCCTGCCCCAAGCCTGTAGCACTGCCTAGGTTTGTTATGACCAAAGTGCAGGACCTGACACTTCGCCACGATGGACTTCATCCCATTGGCCTCTGCCCATCAATTCAACATGTCCAGGTCCCTCTGGAGGACCTTCCTATCCTTCAGCAGACTGAATCTTCCCCACAACTTGGTGTCATCTGTTTCTACCAGGTGGAGTTTTTCCCAAAGCTGTGTGTGGATGTCCTGCAAAAACTATTGTAAATATAAGGGAAATGAAGTCTATCCTTCTGTTCAACCTTTATCATACCAGACTCCATTTAACCTATTTTTCCTTCTTTTCAGTGTATTTCCTTGTTGCATGAATCATACCTGAACACACGATACCTCATGAATTATTATTAGAGCAGTCATTACAAGCATGGTTGAACACTATCTGCCAAATAGACTTGCTTAGACTTGCGAATTCTTTTTAAAGAGAGGGGGGAGAAAGGAAAAGCACAATAAATGAATAAATGTAGGACTACTCACAATTTAGGAAATAAGAAAAATAAGCAAAGTAGATTCTCTTTTATGTTTTTATTTAACATATTCTTCCTTCTGTTTAGCCAAGACTGACATCTCATTGTTTCAAGTACCTCTGGCTCCCAACAGATTTATTATTGAGGGATTTCATTAATAATATCTGTGCATTTACTTGCCCTGTAATTCTTCATAATTTTCAGGGAAAAAAATGTGAAAATATGCCTACAGGATTTCCTTTCTCCCTGCATTTTAAGACATCTTCATAGAACTCCAACGAGTCATCGTGATGGGATTTCCCTTTCCAGAAGCTGTGTTGAGCAACTGTTTCAGGTAAACTGCCATTATTCTCTTCTGCACTATGGATATTACTGTGTCACCAGGGAAGGAATCTGAACTTGCAAATAGTTTCACCTGGGAAAAAAGACTGGATGAAAGTTAAAGGGATCCATCATGCTCAACAGTTATTTACAAATACATGAAACTGGTCAGTTTAAGCTGCCATGGAAATTGTTCATGAACAGTGGCAATTGTAAACAGACATGCTGAACTAGTCCAAAAAGGTGGTTTCCTTATTTTTTCCAACAACCATGTTTCAATCACATCTAAACAATGCAATAAATGGGCACAGAGATTATCAAACCCCCTCAGTCCTTTTTAAACTACTGTTTGAAATAAAAACTTATAAAATAACCCTAAGGAAAAATAAACAGAATGAGACTATTTCCTTAAAACTCTTTTCTGAAGACTGTCATTTATAGTTATACCAGAGGATAACAGGCCTTAAAGATTTAATTGAAGAGATAGCATCTATGACTGTTATCTCTTCAAATCCATTGTGACTTTATTAATTTACTATAGTTCTAATTCTTAGAGATGAGCTACAGAAAAAAATCTTTAAACAAAAAAAAAAGAAAGCAAAAGACAGAAAATGACCCAGATAAATTTACCTATCTACAAGTGGCAACTAAGTGCAATGCAAGTCATTATTTTCTCTTATAGTCCCTCCTTGATATTTCTCCTTTTTCAACAATTATCTGGTTTAGACATAGAAAACTGTATATTTTCCAGGGCTGCTGTGAGATTGTGACGAGAGACACAGCTGAAAACAATGTCTTTAACAGGCTCATGCTGGGTTTGATCTTGCCAGCGTGGCAAAGAACAGGATGTGAGATTGTAAATCTGCAGCAGGAAGGCTGCAAGTATCATTCAACGCTAGGAAGTCAGAAGAATAATTTTCTGCCCTTGCTTTTTTTCCTTCTCTCTTTTCTGTACCTTCATATTTATGTCTTTAAGAAAAAAAAACCAACCCCCCCCCCAAAAAACCCCCAAAAAACCCAAAAAACCCTCCAACAAGAACAGCAACAGTAACACATTCAATCCACTGCAACTTTTTCTCTTTCTTAGAAAGGAAAAAAACCCATGCTCTTTGCAATAACATGTCAGACTGTCATAATAGGTTTCCCTGATAATCAGTGTTGTCATGTAAAGAGCCAGTACAGATAAACCAATGAGAAATAGGAATGCTATTGTAAGGACAGCCTTATTTTATAATTTACAGGTCAAATTAGAAAGCATTCAAATATGGGACTAAACATAATTTATAAATAGAATAAGTGGAGGAATTTGGACTTGCTGAGTTAGACCAGCTACCACAAGCAGGATGAACATTTAATGACAGTTGTAGAAAGAAATACTAGCAACTTTAACAATCTCTGACTTTTTATTCTGTTGACAGTAATGTAATAAAGTTCATTTCAGCTAGCATCTTTAGGCGTTATAACTCATACCATCTTTCAGCACTTTATCAGAAGGAACACTGATGCTGGAACCCACAAAAATTATTAACATTGCTCATCTAGAATTTCCACTGGGACAAACTCACCTCCAGCAACCATTTGAAAAACACACTTCAGCTTCATCTGATCTAAAGCTACCTAAGCAGTCTATAAATATTGCTCATTCTTGGCTGCATCCCGAGGAACACTGTCTGTGATTTTACAGCCTTGCTTTCCCCTTCAAGTTCAAACACAGTGCTGTGCCTAATGGACGTTATCTCTGGAACAGCTACATTCACATAGCACCTTTTCATCAGTTTCTTTCAGATAAGCCCCATACAGCTCAAATTTACACTCATCAATTGTTGTAGACCATTAAGATCTTTGGTCATTAACTTGTTGCCTCCAGAGATCCTATTGAACTGTTTTTCGAGTGCTGGAACTTACCCTCCAGGCCTGTAAAACTAGAAGCCCCTACTGAGGATACAATACTGTCAGACAGTGAAGGTTTCAGCTGTTTAACTTACTGCTTCAGCAGACAGTGTTTGCCACTAGGCATTCTGATTAGGTCAAGTAAGCAGGAAATCACAGCAAAATAATCCAACTCTCAGGAATGAACCTTTATTTTTTTCCAGAGAAGCTGTATCCAAACCTTCAGTTTGAGCCCTGTGATAATAGAGCCCCTCAGTTATTTTTGGCTGGTACTTGCCCATTTAATTAACAAATACTTACTATTTAGCATAAAAGTATTTGTGAGGAAAATAAATATCTTTTAGTGGGACAAAAAACAGAAAGAAAAAGTAAGCTATTAGGCTTGAGTGCTTTGGTGTTCATCAGATCTGAAAAATGACAAAAACAGGGTAACTAGGAGATAGTTAAAATTGCTCAGAATAAAATGATTATGTTAATTATTAAAAAGATTATGTTAATCAGTTAGATGACTTGAAAGAAAACATCAATT
The DNA here is from genome assembly GCA_013400835.1 of Zapornia atra. Lineage (NCBI taxonomy): Eukaryota > Metazoa > Chordata > Aves > Gruiformes > Rallidae > Zapornia > Zapornia atra. The sequence goes on along the minus strand of VZTU01020182.1, from coordinate 99,982 downwards.
AACATCCAGTGAGCAAAAACAGAAAGGTGAGAAGCTCTGGAGTAGAGGCAGAAAAGGGGTTTCAGTATCAGTATTAGAGGAATGAGTTAGCTGGAAAACTGTGTAGGCCATCAAACCAGTGTCCTTATTGAACTCTTTATTTTTAGTAACGAGTTATGAATTTCAGGCTGCAGGTTCATCTTTTGAAGGTACTCTATAGGACTCCTTAGAGAATCAGGACAGAGCAGTCAGAAACAGGGTGAAAAATGTTCTCCTACTGTTAAGTGGCTGTTTCTTTCCTTTATAAATTGTCTGTGCTAGCTCATTCTAGCACACAGTACTGATTTAATTGTACCCATGTTGCGTTCACAAGGGCATTTTGTCCATCAAATGAAGTATACCACAGATTGCAATGAACATGTGTAGGACTTACAGACTTTAATGGTTTTGTTTTGAGGAGTATTAGTTTTAACTGTGGAGAGTATTGCCAGTGCCGTGGCACAATCTATTTCCATTTGACTTTCACACTATGTGTTAGTTTATTATTGGATATATGATTGGTAAGGCAGGGGATGGTTTAAAATTATGAAAGGAGACAGTATCAGAATCTATGTAAGGCCAAATGTGCAAATGGTGTTTTCAAATTTTTATTTAATTGCTCTGTAGATCTGAGTCTGGAGAGGGTTGGTGTTCTTGAGGATATGTAGTTAACAGAGGGCTCTTGCAGTTATGTGGATAAGATTCACTTTGACAAACAAATACCATATACTTAAAGCATCTGTTAAAGTCAAATTAGATGTTACTTTGTAATTATATTTTGATTTTACTTATGGTAATTTAGAGGAAATTTTAAAAGTATTGTTTTGACAAATGCTGATAAGGAATTTTAAGAGCAATAACACTTGTTTTCTTGGTGACTGAAGGTGAAACTTGTCAATAGGAAGATTCTATAGAAAATACTATGTATCAGTTAAGCCTAGTTTTTACTTGACAAAGTAGAGTTATTTGCAGACTAATGAGAGATTATAACAGAGTCTGTACTCCTTACCACATTATAATAACTTCCCAAATATTCTCCATGCTTTAACATTTAATAGGAAGAAACAACTTGATATTAACAGAAAGTAAACCTGATAATCACAGAAAGGCTCCTTTCAAATGATTGTGGCAAACTGGGAGTGTTGAAAAGAAGTTGTTATTGATCAGTATACATGCTCAATTTAGGTTAATTATTAATATAAATTGAAAAGGTAAGAAAGTTTTAAAGAAAAGTATTAAATAGATTTTTTTATATGCTCCATTTTCCAGTACATCCAAATCAATGTACAGTGAATATTTATAATTAGGTGGGATTTATGGTTAAACAGTCAATGAAGTCCAAAAATAATTATTAAATCTGCCTTAGTATGTTTTATGGCATGATATATATGTTTATAAAACAGGTTTTAAAAGTACTTGCTTTCATGTCATGGAACTTAAAAGGTCAGTAAATCCTACTAAAAAGTACATCAATTCAGGGTTCCAAATAAATCTAGAGCATACAGACATTTTCTTATTTTCAAAATGAGACTTTCTGTGATGTACCTCTACACTAAAATAGTATGTAAGGTGCTGTATTGAGCTGGGCTTAGGTTGCTCACTGTCCTAGGTTCAGACAGGATTGAGTTAATTTTCTTTCTAGTAGCTGGTGCAGTGCAGTGTTCAGGAGTTAGGATGAGAGTAGTGCTGATAACACACTGATGATTTAGTTGTTGCCAAGCAGTCAAGGACTTTTCAGCTTTTCATGCTGCCCTGCTAATGAGGAGAAGGGGAGGAGGGGCACCCAAGAAGTTGGGAGGGGACACAACCAGGACAAATGGCTGTGTCCACCCAAACTGCCCAAGGGGGTATTCAATACCACAATGTCATGCTCAGCATAGAGGGGGAGCTGGTGGGGGAGGAGCGCATGGCTTGGGGATGGTTTGGCTTCAGGACAACTCTGAGCTGTACAGCCTGAGTTGTGCAGTTCAGTGAGAAACTGCATCATGTATCGCCATTTTTGTGTATTTTGCTAGAAAGTCCTGTTACAGTTATTTCTCCCTCCCTTTGCTGTCCCAGTAAACTGTCCTTATCCCAACCCACAAGATTTGTCTTTGTCTTTCTTTTTTTCCCCTTTCCTGTCTCCCCATTTTTCCTCTGGTGGGGATGAAATGAGTGGCTGTGTGATGCTCAGTGACCAGCTGGAGCAAAATCATGACACCCACACTGAAGAATTGTTATTTCCCTACTTACTCTGTTTGCAGTGTACCAATTACTTCTCTCTAAGAAAAAACATGATTTAAATGACAGTTATTTCTGGAGACCTCTCCCAAAAGGGAGACCTCTGATCTCTGCCTAACATTGTCTTGCAGCTCTACCCCACGTTGCATCATTTCCTCAAATATTTCCCATGATATCATGACAGATTCTAATATATGTATATTTTGTTTATCTTTAGTCTCATTCTACAAAATACTACTATTGTGAGCAGTACAGCCCTTACATTGTTTCAGGCCTTTATAGATGAAAAATAACCTGTAAAGGTAGCTACATCTTCAAGGCATGGGGAATATTATATGGGGCCAGCAAACAAACACTATGCAGTCTTTTACCTAGTATGAGTACAGGTAACCAGCTCCATGAAGGGTGTGCACACACTAAGCTGTGTGGATACAAGACATTGGACATCATCTGGATTTGTAACCTCTCCAGAAACAGTGCCTTTAGGAACACAGATGCAGCCATCACAACCCAGTTGTGATCAAAGTCACAAGTATACTTTTATTCTAAGTCATTTAGCCCCTGTTGTCTTGTATTAGTGCTATATATTTATCAAGGAGAGAAGACGACTTTTAAATCTGTGCCAAAAAAATTAAAGCCTTGATATATGATAAACCACTAGGATGCTAATCTAATTTTACTAACATCTTGAGAATGAGGGGTTCCTTGTTTTGTAAGTTCTATGGTGCTCCTGAGCATGACACAGGCAAAAAAGTTTGCCTAACCCAAAATAATTTTTTCATGCCACCTAATAAAAGGTGGCTCAGTTTTGGTCAAGGTCCTGAAGAAACGTCTGTGCACTTTGCAGAATCTGTTAAATTCAATGTGCTACCCTTACAAAACCAAAGTGACTGTAATCCCATGGAAAGAGTGAGGATGTAACAGTATTTTTCAAATTGTGAGGAGATATTTTTCAAGTCAGGGATTTTTTTTTTTTTTTTTTGCATCTGAGACTCAAGTGTTGTCTTAAACTATAATATCTAAATAGTAATTTGTAATGTCCTAAAAAAGCAGAGGAATAGAAATTAAACTACCATTGGTAAAACTGGTTGAAAAACATCTGCCTTTATGATTCTTTTTTTCTGTCAGTAAGGGTATTTCCATCATAGAGAATACTTTCTTTTTACATACCAGTGGTTCCTTACAAATTGAACCAGCAACACTTTTTTATTCTTATGCATAAATAGTGAAAAATGTTACCATGAAAAATGCATTGCATTTAAGATTTAAAGCTTTAGGATGCTCAGCCAGTAGAAGCTAGTTACCTATGCAGTGCCACTGAAGACAATAGTATATAGATTCTCTTACTTTAAAAGCCAGCTCCCACTCAGGCACTGTGGTTATCCTTTTCAAAGACTGCACATTGCATACATCAGATATGAAGTTCTTATTTCCAGTTTCATACAGGAGAAGGTGTCACATGTGAGATTTCCAGTATGATAGTACTGTTTCAGGGAAAAATGCTGGAAACATGAGACTTCACACCTATGGTTTGTTTACCGGAACTGACCTGGATGGAAGCTTACACATGGAGGATCTATCACTTAACACATGGAAGGTATTGACAGTTTTATGTTAGATTAGGCTCTCACACCAGTTTTGCATTTTCTTATGACTCAGGGATGATGGGAAACTAAATTTTCAGTGTCTAGTCTCTTCCAATCAGTTATTTCTAGCCCCATCTGGAACTGAAATCTTCCTTTTTGAAAACAGCTATAGAGTATAAAAGCTAAGAACAGACCAGGGCTCTGGCTGTAACCCCACAGGCAAGTGCCATGGCATGACTAGCAATACTCTCAGGGGAAATTTCACCACCAAAACAGGTAGCTATATCCCACCTTTTGATTATCCCAAAACTGCATATTGGGAGTAGTCCATGGCTCTTGCTAATTCCTGAAGTACGTTTGCATATTATTTTTTATGCTACTTGTTGGCATGGATAAAAACAATTACATCTTATGGGTGGAGACTGTGCAATAATCAAGTCCTTATCATAGCAGATTAGTTTACTGGTATAAATGTAGCTACAAATATCAGATGACTCAGGTCTATGGCATATATAGAAGAGTACATGTTTTGTCATCACAGTATCCTTTCTGTACAAGAGGAGAATTTGGTGGGATGGATTTTTCTTTTTTTGCTTTTGTTTGAACATAAATACAAAGGGGATAAATTGCTCTCCATTAGTATTTCTGTGAATGACCTGAATAAGAATAGGCAGTACTTTTATAAGCTTGGAGGAGGACCCCAGGCTAGAAAGAGTTGCTTCAGCCAGCAAACACATTAGAGGATGGTATTAGAATTCAAAATCCTGTTGACAAATTGGAGACACAAAAATGTAAGATACAACCCAATAAAGTAAGTGCTGGGTTTTACTGTTAAGAAATAATCAACTACACAAATGTTGTGTTGAGAATGACTGAGAAAAAAAAGTAATAGAAGCTCTTCAGAAAACTGTCTAAGCCTTATAATAAGTAGATCACATACTGAGCATGAATGAACAGTGTCATGCTGAAGTGAAAAAGGTAAATGTCAAACAGCGATGCAAAAAGAATAATCATTTAGAAAAAATTAACTTAATTCTTCTGCTGTACTAAGAACATTTTTAAGGCCCCAGCTGAACACTGTCCAGTTGTAGATACCAGACTTCAAAAATAATGTCAACTAACAAGAGAATTTGTTCTGTAAGCAATGAAAACTATTATACTTATAAAACATACCTATAAAATTTTGAGGACAAAATGAAAGCATTAGTTAGTATTAATTTAGTTTGGAGATTAAAAAATATTATGTTGGCCTTGGTAACAGTCAGAAAACATTCAGAAAATATTCAGTAAATCATGATCTTAGCACACAGTAAAGCTTTTCGTGTTCACTGCAAAGAGGACAATAACAAAAATGCTTAGAAGACTCTAAATGGGACATTTAAAAAAAAAAATCCTTCTGAACCTAGGGCTCATCAAACCCTGGAATAGATTGTTGCCTGAGAAGGTTTGCAATCTCCATTGTTAGAGGTTCAACAGAGACTAGTTGAGGAGGCTTTAAGTCTATCAGATTCTGCTTTTGGACATCAACATCTGATGGAAAGATCATGGTGGACTGAATCACTTCTGGATGCATGTTCTATTTGCTTTTCAGTATGTGTGTGATTAGAACAACAATGGCTTGGATCATGGTCCAACAATCTTTTTTCTATCCTACATACAGAAGGGGAAGGTGAGGTAAGCAAGAGATGAGAAAAGAGGAAGGTAAAAGCAACCAGTAATGGGAGATTGAAAAAAAATAGTGAAAGAGCGAGAACATCTCACTGGGTCCTAGCTCATTAATGAATGCTCAGTCTGCAGCTTTGCACATGCACATTACAAATTTATTTGTTCTGGGACATGTTCAGCCCTGACTGGATAAACCCCTGAACAACATGTTCTGAACTTACAAATGACCTTGTTTTGAGCCGGAGGTTGGACTAGATTATCTCCCAAGGTCACTATCCCACCTAAATTATACTGTACTCCCCCTGTTGTTACCCCACTTCTGCTCTACGCTTATGATGAACTTTCCAAATGGACATCTTCTTGGTTTAGACACATACATATGTGAGCTGTCTTGCAAAACTATTCGTTTAGAAAAATGTAAAGACCAAGAATACTATTGTATCTTGAAAAATTAAATAAAACCTTGCAGATCTTAAATTCCCAGCAATTTATATGGAGGTGCCTATAAAAATTCCTGATTTGTGGTTGTTTAAAGCTGTGGAATTTGCATCATTAATTATTGGTAGGAGACAAGCTATTGTAGCCCTAGATAAAATGTAATTTTTGCTAGTGTTCCAGATTTAAAAGCAGCTTTAAAGCTCCCTGACTCAAACATTTAACCTGATTTATGGGTTGTGCTCTGAGAGTACTAGGGCTAAGTCTCACTAAGATCACTTCAAATTACTTTTAAAATTAAGAACCAAATGTAACTACTGATCTAAACATACTGTGAAATATTAATTATGCATTTTAAGTGGAGGGAATAAACAAGAAATAATTTAATCTGTGACATATAATAAATCCCAAAATATATCTTTGCTAAAGATGTTTTCTAAATAAACACTTGTTTTTAAACCACAAAGGAGCTGAAGTTGAAACCATTAGTTTCTGAGTCAGAAGCTGTATATTAAAATATTTGTTACAGTCACCTCTTAAAAACGCAGAAGCCTTTTTAAAGGGTGAATACATTGAGAGGAAAATGAAGTAGCCTAACATGAAGGAAAAGTCTTTGTATTATGCCTGGCCATGTCCATTAATGGGATAAAACTACTTAAGATCAATCGCAGCTGCTGAGACAAAATAAAATATATTTTAAGTTTGCAGAAATTTCCAATATTTCTGTCAACATGTTACATAAACACAAAAATTGATACATGAACAAAAAATTATACTTCCACAGACAAACTTTTGTGACCATGTAGGCACACATACCTCATGGTTTTGTCGTGCAGAAAGTTCCCCATGCAAAGTAAACTCTGCGCATTGCAAAACTTAAATATCATTTATATATTCTAAATAAAATATGAAAAGAAAGGACCTGATAACGCTGACCTCTTTTCACTGAACGATCTCATCAGTACTAGAACAAGATAAGTCAGGAAAATCTTCCTGAAGTATAAATACTATGCCTGCTTCAGGAAGTGTTTAACCCTTCCTCTCCTCCTTCTGTACAACTTGTGTGCTACAGGGCCATGTACTAGTTTACTACTGAAGGAATAAGGTGGTGATTTTTTTTTTTTCCAGTGAGCTATGCAGATATCAGATATATAAAGTCCACAGAGATACTATTAAACTTAGAAGCACTGTAAGTGAAATCATACTGCTCTCCAAAATGCATAAAGAAAATAAAAGAAAAAGAGAACAAAAACATTGACCTGTGGAGTTTTCCCCTTGTGACCTTTCTTTAATCTGAGTAACAGTGCTATCTCACAGAATGCTCACCTGGGGGATCTGGAGACGTGCATGTACAGATGTGAATATTTAATAAAAGAGACATTGCTAGCAGTCAGGATGAGAACAGTTCAAACACTCTGACTAGTATTGTTCTTATTCAGGCTTTTCCTTTGGCAGAGTAACATCAGGCAAGGGCAAGAAGAGAATTGCACTGAAGTCTGGACTCAGAGGATCCTTTTTCCTAACCAAAGTTACTACCTTTCCATCTTTTCCACTCAGAGGTGCTACCTTTCTGTTTTAATCCAGACAGACCAGCAATTACGTATCTGTGTCTGGACTGGTTTGCAACTTATGTTTCAAGTGCTCAGTACAAGAATTTTCCCAGGAACCTGTGTCATAGACCTTCAGAAGGTCCCAGCACAGTGAAAGTAGCAACCATGGCCAAATGGCAACTGCAACTTCTTTTGCTGAGTGCTCTGTATCTCCCCAGAAAGCCCTTCATTTCTTCGTCTAACTTACAGTCTTAATAAATACTCACACATACACTTCTGGTGCTGAAAATCTTCCCCATTCCTACTGTGACTTCCTACCAAAGATGCTGAAAGAACTAGAGGGTACGAGTTATGAGGAGCAGCTGAGAGTACTAGGCTTGTTCAGCTTAGAGAAGAGGAGAATTAGGGATGACCTCATTGCTGCCTACAACTTCCTCATGAGGGATGGAAGAAAGGGAGTTGCTGATTTCTTCTCTCTAGTATCTGATGATAGGATGCAAGGGGGTGGCTTAAAGTGGTGTCAGGGGAAATTCAGATTAGATATAAGAAAGAGGTTCTTCACTGAGAGAGTGTTCAAGCACTGGAACCAGGTCCCCAAAGAAGTGGTCATGGACTCAAGTCTGTCAGTGATCAGGAAGAATGTCGTCAACACTTTTAGAGATATAGTTTGGGACCAGTGCTGTTTAATATCTTTATCAATGATATTGACAGGGGGATTGAGTACACCCTCAGCAAATTTGCTGATGACACAAAGCTGAGTGGTGAGGTTAATGTGACAGAGGTATGAGATGCCATCCAGAGTGACCTGGACAGGTTGGGGAAGTGGACCCAGGTGAACCTCATGAGGTTCAACAAAGCCAAGTGCAGCGCCCTGCACCTGGGTCAGGACAACCCCCATTATCCATACAGGTTAGGAGATGATGTGCTTGAAAGCAGCCCTGAGGAAAAGGACTTGGGAGGGAGTACTCGTGGATGAGAAGCTGGACAGGAGCCACCAATGTGCATCTGTAGCCCAGAAGGCGAACTGCAACCTGGGCTGCATCAAAAGAAGTGTGGCCAGCAGATCAAGAGAGGGAATTCTGTCCCTCTACTCTGCTCTGGTGAGACCTCACCTGGAGTACTGTGTCCAGCTTTGGAGCCCTCAACACAAGAAGGACATGGACCTGTTGGAGCACGTCCAGAGGAGGGCCACAAAAATGATCAAAGGGCTGGAGCACCTCTCCTATGAAGACAGGCTGAGAGAGTTGGGCTTCTTCAGCTTGGAGAAGAGAGGGTTCTGGAGGGACCTTATAGCAACCTTCCAATACCTGAAAGCAAGCTGTGGAAGAACTGGTCACGAAGGCATGTGGCAGTAGGACAAGGGGTAATGGTTTTAAACTAGAAAAGGTGAGATTTAGGTTGGATATTAGGAAAAAAATCTTCAATATGAGAGTGATGGATCACTGGAACAGGTTGCCCAGAGAGGTAGTGGAGGACCCATCCCTGAAGGTATTCAAAGTCAGGCTGAAAAACCTGATCTAGTGAAGATGTCCCTGCTTACTGTTGGACTAGATGACCTCTAAAGGTCTCTTCCAACCTTATACATTCTATGATTCTATGATCTTTTAGGTTGCCCTCCGTGGAGTCCAGAGTTGTATTCAATGAAACTCATGGATGCCTTCCTATTCAGGATATTCTATGATTCTGTCCTCCTCAGGCAATTGTTGTAGGTTTGATAAAGAGGAGTTAAGGCTATTTGCTGTCATTGCCATCTGTCCTCACTCTAAGTGTGGCAACACATGGATTGAAAGAGCTTTCTCTTTCCACCTCCTTCTTGAAGAGCACTGAACAGGAATCTGGTTTAGTGCTCACATACACAGAAAACAGTTGTAATTGCTGGAATCAATAAATCAAAACAAAATGTTTCATGGGAAGTGATGAGAAGACTGTTCTTAAGAAATAGATGTAATTTGAAATGTTGTATCCAAACATCACCATCTGTACAGCTTCATTAGTGCAGACACTCAAAAGAGGAATAGAGAATTTTAGAAGAACAGGACAGAGGTTCTACTGATATCAGAGATATGATATTGTCATACCACTAACCTTGGTGTATCAACAGAGGATGGCATTCATACATTTATATTGTGCTTTAGCCCGTGTACATTTGAAGGTACAGGCTTACATGGGACACATCCATTGAATTGTAGACTCTTTACCCCTCTGAAATGTCCATATTTGTTTCACCCCATTGCTTCTAGCCTTCCCTGATAATACTGCTTAGCCCCCAGTCAAAAGACAATAGGGAGAGAGATTACACCATAATTTAACAGACATTAGTGGAAACATGTACCTCTTTATAGCCCCCAAACTATGCTAGTGTGTGGGAGGACTTAGACCAGGAATCAATCTATGAACCATGAATTCCACAGCAACCAGGCACTAAGAAGAGTCTGGAACTTGACATTTAGTAACAATTCTGGATGTTTAAAAATACAAACACAAAGACACACATTTACATATGTATTTATATATAAATATATGTGGGATTGCATATCATACATGACAATAAAGACATAAAATGTTTCCCAACATCCAGTAACAAAATGCAATTGGCAAAGTCATGCTTAAGGCCATATCTGTAAACTAAGGCATTTTAGCCAGTTTGTGAACATGTATCCTAGTGAACTGCAAGTAGACACTCAAACAAGATTTAATGTTTTAGAATTTTATAAAAACTTTTGTTCACTGATTTACTATCACACTGTGTGATGATGAGTACCATCTACATTTCCTGAAGCAGAAAAAGAAAAATTCCATCAATTGAAAGAAAGGACTTGGGTCAGTTTACAACAGCCACACTGAACTCTCAAGGACAGGAAATGCTTCTGGGCATGCATTTGCCTCAAAAATGTTTGCAGTTTGTATTTAAGTGCTGTCAGGTGATGCATGGATGAAAGAGCAAAACACCCCTTTCATGCTCAGTGATACATAGGAAGATCATATATACTTTCCACAAAAGAGATTGCACATCTGTGCTCTTAGAGCTTGGCTTTCAAACCCTCCTGGGACATAAACCTGCCTTCAGAGGAGGAAAAAAAGACACTTGTATTCTTTTCTTTTTCTCCTGTGCCTATAACACGTTCCTCTCCGCAGAACTGCAGCTGGCCACTGTTACAAAGATTAAGGACACAATCTCCAAGAAATAAAAGCATTATATTGAATGCTTCTGAAGTTTAATCCATGCACAGTTTGCAACACTCAAGTCTTCTATCACACACGATACACCCACCTACAATCTCACACACCCATCAGCAATGAGCAATCCTTTCGAACAGCCCATGCTACAGCCCAGTCACTGAGAAACTGATCCCATGCATTCAGGAGCACAGTAGGATTCCCACTCAGAGTTAGTTGACCTTAGCCCAGGTTCCAGTGATATGCTTTTGATCCAGTGATTTTGAAAGGGTAATTTGTCATCCTAAGGAAGACCATGCTGATGATGATAAACTTATGAGCTTAGAAATACTGTTCTGCTTATGCATGAATCCTTTACAAACAGTTTGTTCTTTTTTTTTTTTAGTTCTTTTGCTATCTTACATTAGTTTCAATTATTCTCCTCTATCACAAGAACAGGCTACCAGTGAAATTAAACAGCAGCTTAAAGTGAAAAATAGCTCATGATCTATGTAATCTGCTGCTTCCATCTGACTTCCTTTTACGCCTTGCTTTCAGAAGCCAGTTGATCTATGTGCATCATCCTAGAATCAAAGTCATGTTTTCTGACTGTACTGGGGTTAAAAATTCATGTATAAGGTTACACTAAAATACAGCTTTAGGTTGTGGTGGTGGCTTTTTTGTTTGTTTGTTTGTTATCACAATCCCAAGACAATTCAGTAAGCAACACAACCCAACTGGCTGCATTATTGTGTACAAAACGTTAGCATGCTTTTTATCACTTGTTTTGAAAAATGGTGAATTATGATATTTGGAGGATTCCCTCACTGTAGTATCTGATCTCCATTAAAAATGTTGTGTTGTCATAAATACAGCACCTGTCAGCTGGCCCAAGGTCATGCAGAGGTATTTTGCATATGGCTGCATAGAACTATGGTACAACTTTTCATAAGAATATGTGAACACAGACGCAGGAATGCAGCCAAAAATTTAATGAACATTTTGCTTGAAACTATACTAACTGGCAATATCATCACTTGCTAACTCCATAGTGAATCCAGCCCTGTGCAGATGGGTAACTCACTGGATTTTTTATTGTCACAGATACAGAAGAGATTGCTTCGTTTCTCAGAGACTTCCCATCTTGAAGAGCTTGATGCATCTTACTATATATATATCTTAAGTAGTAGTTTTCTAGTTCCTGAGAAGGTTAAATGGCCCAATAGACTGAGCATGTGGCCAAAAGCGAAGAACTCCCAGTCTGTAATGTTGGCTCTGACACCTATTCACCATGTGGTTTGGATTTAACACATGCCATTTTTCCCTAAATGAGGGTATATTACTTAAGAGCCACGAAGAGAGCAGTAAGGGACAATTATTATTTTACTGTGCTTTGCAAACAGAAAGGAGCAAATCTATCCACTGAACTAGGCATGTCTCACTGAGGTTTTCAGAGTTGTCCTCTGGGAGGAGACAGATACCCCTGGAGACCATGCCATCAGCAGAAGGAAAACCAGTTACTAAAAGAAGATGCATGAGGGAACTGTGAGATGGAGCACAGACTCAGGAAGGCTTTTTATTTTCTGATCAGGGAGGAGACTACTGGTAATTGCTGCAGTCCGAGGGGAGAGCTGTTGGGCTGCTTGACCTGCCAAGAAGGCTATACCTGACCCCCGCCCCCCCTTGCTCAGCACCTGTCTCCAGCTGGCAGCTGAGAGCTACACAGGGAGAGCAGGCAGACCTGATCCCAGCAGGAAGACCAGGCCTGGAGCAGGAGCCAAGAGGAGCTGGTATGAGCAGGAGGCTGCAGCTGGCTGAACCCCACTGATGCGCAGAGTATCCACAACAAATACCGCCATGGCATCATTCTGGCACTGAGCAGCTTGAGGCAGCCATGCCAGATGCTTCACGGACATCTGCTCCTTGCTCCTGCCAGTGCCGGAAAAATGTTGGTACATATGAAGAGCTAGTTTATCAGCCCAAAGTCCACAGATAGCTTTGGGCTTGCATCAGGGCGTGGAGACAGAGAGTCCTCAGCCAGCAGCACTTGTCCAAGTCTGTGCCCAGCTACTGTCTTCTCACTGCGATGCTCATCATTGGCAAACTTCCCCTGTGCTAGATAAAAATGTCAGCCCTGCACCGTTTTTAAGCTCTCATGATGTGTCATGTCAGTGTTTTCTCCCGGGTGAGGGGTGGCCATGTAGGCACAGAACACCCAGGTACCATCAGGTGGACTGCCATTAACTATGTCATCTCCAGGCCTCTGCAGTGCAGCCAGGTGGACAGGAATTTCAGGACCTAGCAGGATACTCTTTCAGTCTTAAGTACAGCTTTATTTGAAGTTCATGTGGTTGCAGGCAGTTTCCAAAGATTTCATAAATTTATGAAGAGTAGCAACAGTAAAAGCAGACTTTTCTGAATGCAGACCTGACTCTGAGCCCACTAACAAGATCTTAGGGTTTAGTCTCTAGTCCCCAGGACTACTGCTAGGGGCTTTGTGGGAATGCTTTCTGGTGGCATCTCCAATTAAAAGCCATGAAAAAAACCACATTGATTATTTCTCGTCTTCCCTGCAGCGTTTCCCAACCAGAAACATTCAAACTATTTCACTGTCTGGGTATGTGTTAGGAAGGCAATGCAAAAAACTCACCAATTAAATACACTGAAAAATAGCAGCAGGCTACAGTATTAACATTAAAAGCTATTAGAAATCAATCAGGACTTCAGCAGGGCCTGAGGGGCAGACTGATGTAATGGAAGGAAGTCTGTTAAATATAAAAGTAAATTATGCAACAACTTCAGAGCTCCTGTCCTCCACCACAAAAAAGAAAGGCAGAAGAGATGATTCCAGCTTGGGCCCTCATCTTGTCACAGGCTCACAACCTGAGGGCTTGTCACTGACAACTGTGGTCCCATGAATAGATCAGATCCATGTAAAGGACTATCAAGCAGTCATTTACAGGAACCTCAGTGCAGCAAATAGTGAAGGCAGCTACCATCAGATCAGGCATCCTGCTGTGGTGTTTGGGGAACATGCCTCAGTGCTATTTAGAAACCACTTTTCAAAATCCTTTTAAGTGCAATGGTACTGATTATGTAAAAACAAGTATTTACCAAAGCCAAAGGAAAGCTTAGGGAAAAAGTACTTCTCAAGCACTTCTTAAACATTTCCTGTATATTCCCCTCTTAGAGACATCACTTCTTATTGGCACATAATAATGTACTACACATACATAAGGTCATAATGAGTTATTCCCTAAGTCTCCACACTCATGCAAAAAGAACTGTCAGCCTATAGGGAAAAAAAAGTTCCTAAGTCCCGGGTCTGTCAGAAAAGCTTAATTCCAGCAGCCAGCTTAAACAGAAAAAAAAATATCCATGTGACCAGAGGCAGAGGTCAAAGGAATAAAGGGTTTTTTTCTACTTCCAATACCCTGATAGTAGTACAAAACTTTTAGAAAGCTGTGATAAGCAAACTTCTTCGTTTTGAAATGTCATTCAATCCAAGCCACAGACCAATTAGAAACACACAACATGCTGCTTAGTTTTCTTACAAATTGTAAGACAAACTTGTTTTATTTAGAAACTAAATCACAATTCTAAGCAAGAAACAAAATTATGCCCTCTTACATTTTCCTGACACATTTTTCTTACTAACCTCTTTTTTTGCCACTTGTGCTATTAATGCATCCAGAAACAGGGTGTAACATTTGCATGTACTGGCCCTCAGTCTCTGAAAAGAAGGGTTTAATTTGGGTTTGAAAAGAATTCCAAAGCAAAATATGTAAACCCACATGCTTGCTTGCTTTTGTTTGATATTGCCAATGCTGGCAAAAGCCATTTCTCAAAAGAGCAGACTGAGTGCAGAATGAGGGAAAGGTGCCTTGTCACTGTAGGAAAGGCTGAATGTTGGGTTAGTTAATCAGTGAGCAATCTTCCAGTGTAAGGAAAGTCATCAATTCCATCTATATGTTTGAAACACAGAGAATCCTGAAAACAGGGGGAAAAGTACAGCATCGCATTTAGTCCTATTGTGCAGAAGATTTTATACTGTGAGAACGGCCTATAGTTAGGAGGAACCTAAAGTGCCTGAGAGCCACTGTAATGTAAATACCAAGGGTAAGGTGGGGAATATTTATAGCTCACTATTGCCCTCTAGTGTATGCTGTACAAGCATTTGTGGTAGTTTTACGCGATGAAAGGGAAAAACTTCAGAGTGCAGCACTTTATTTTAATCGAAAAGATAACAGCGCTTTCCAGAGAACACGAGCTTTGTACAACTTGAAATTAACCTTGAGAGAATCTGAAGTAGGGAGAGGAGAGGAAGGGAGTTTGGAAATGTGATGCTAGTACACTATATACCTTTTCTCCTCTGAGTTTTGGGAGACTTGACATTTTCCTTGGAAAACATTTGCTTCACAGACCCTCTGTCTTCTAATGCAGTTGCATCGTGTGGCAACAAATAAATTGTTCCTGACTGTTATAAGGTAAGACAATGCAGCAGAAAATATTAATTCCACCATGAGACAGAGAATAAGGAATGAGCTTTCATTTTGGAAAAAAAAAAAAAATCCTGTGGTGATTTGTTTTATATATAAATATATATATAACAAATATGTATTTCATATATACATATATATAACAAATGGGGAGGTGTGTCTACTTAAGGATATCTACAGGGATTTAAGAGGGTTCTTTAGATACCAGGATACATAAAACACTAGGATGACTAGTCTAATTGAATATTTCTGAGAACAATGTTACCAAAATGCTTTACGTACAGGGAAGCAATACTGCTCTAATTTAAATAAATGGAATTGTTAGCATAGGGAAAAAAAAAAGTCTAAATAGATAAGAAAATGACTTAAGCAATTTCCTGCAGAAAAACTTATGATTACTACAGCTTGAAATGAGAGAATGAGAGAGAATGGAAATAATTAGTATATTTAAGATAGGATGGAAAAATATACTCAGAAAAAAGACATTTCCCTTGCTAAACACCCGCTAAGCGCTTGATTGTGACCAGTCTCCATTTGGTCTTGAATAAAGTCATATATTTGTGCCATTAAAGGAGACTTTCAGATCTATTTCTATAAATTACTGCTTGTTCCACCTGCAGCAAAGCTCTCTGCTTTCCCTGCCAACATGAATAATTTCCTTTTTCTGTTCACTCTCTGCTCATTTGTCCAGAGTGGGGAGTGGGATTCAGCTGTTCATTCACAGACATGTGCAACCTGGACATACACTCTTTTGTTTGCTATGAACAGCCTGTGTTATCAGTGAAAACACGTAAGTACTAGAAAGTGTGATTTATCTTACTTTTAAAGAAAGCATAGAAGAATCAAACCCTGGGAGGGCCTGGGACTGAGCACAAGGCAATGGAGCCCACACGTAGCCATCCATGTGGAAGACCTCCCTCTATGGGCAAGCAAGATGTGTCTTCAAGACTGGTCTCCAAATACCAAGAATATCTTGACGATCCACCTTGCCTTCAGAGCATATAAATTTGGGAAATAAGCTGCTCCATTCTCTCCCCTGCTCTCCTGTACTGGTATGAAGATCAAGCTTTTCTTTTACTTCCAACTTTACTCATCTAAACTGCCTATTTCAATTCATCTGTCCACAGCCAGTTTCTGGAATCTATTTAATCAGAGTCACTTAGCCACTGTGATGATACTAAGACTTCATTCTTTCAAGTATTCTATTGTTAGCATAAATCAAGAGTAAAAGAATATTTGAACCCTGAGGACTTCGTATTGAATGTCAGACTTGTGTGATTTGATGAACTGGGATGAAAAAAAAAAATCCCTCAAATGCTAGAGTTTATCATGGGGCAACTGACAAACTCTTTGCATAAGCACTGCTGGCATGGCATTATCATACTGACATCAATTGCCACAGCAGATAAAGTATGAGAGTTTGACAAGTTCATTCTTTCAGAGAATCTGATTTGATAATCATTATTATTTTACAAGGACTAACTCATAGATGAGATTAAAAATTAACCAGACAAGCTTTTCTCTCTCATGCTCATCAGAGAGTATCCCAATGTACATTCAAGGATCATAGTGGATAGCATACACAGATATTAATTTATTAATTACTTGAATTCAGTAAAAACAATTTTATTCTGGATTTTGATCCTCTTTACCCATCCCCCAGAAGTGTGAGGTGACTATATTTACAAAGCAACTGTATTAGCCTGATATAATACAACTGCACTTCCACTATTTACATATTTCTATCATCTATGGAATGCTTAATGGAACCAGACTGAGCAGCTATATAACCATGGTGAACGTATTTTTAGATTTGAAGTATTTACCAAAAAAGGGTTACCTTGTCTAAACTACACTGTACAAAAAAGTCACAGGACATAAAAAAATCCTATATTTGAAAGAATCTTGAAACAATAAGGAGAGAGCACTTACCTTTTCTAAGCAACCCTATACTCTGTACCTGGATTTAGAGCCTAGTTTTCAGCGCTACCCTTTCATAATCCAATAGAAACACTCAAGACCTCAACTGAGATGAGAGGTGTACTAAGTTATATTCATAGAAAAACAAATCTTACCTGAAAAGCTCTAATCTAAATAGAAGAAAAAGATAAACTAGATTTATTTTTTTTTTCAAAACACTCTGTCCAACAGCTTTCCTCTCACTAGCAATCTCTCTGGCTCTGGAAGAAGGTGGCCACATCCAAAATGTATTGGGAGACTCTTCCCATGATCATTCCAGTTTCTGAGTCTTGCCCAGGGACTGTCTGAGGTGCTGGTTGGGTCATGTTAAAGTCATTCCAAGGAAACCCCTAGCAGTTTACAGAGGAGAAGGAGTCAGCACAGAGAAATACCCTGCGCACATACCTTGTGAGAAAGCATTGAGAGAAACTTTTCAGCAAATCTGTTTTTGACAGATTGCACCAGGACAGCTTCCAGGGAAATGAGATTCCTTGACTTTAGCGTTCAGAGACAGGTTGGATAAGGAATGGGACTGTAAAACTTGAAGCGAAAAACCCCAAACAGTTCAAATTATTGTTATATTGCCTATATTACTATTCTCCACAGAGCTAGAAAAAAACCCATATTTGAAAACTACACATTTTATTTGCTTTGTTGGTGGGGTGAAAGAGAGGATTGCTCTCTACAGTAAAACTAATTTTAGAATTTCCAAATACATCACAAATCAGAAATTCTGGCTTTCAACAGACTCTACTTACAACTAAAGAAAAATGTTGAGCAGTGAAGTAGCTGCAGCAGGAAATTCATTCAAAGGTAAACAAGTTGCTGTTACATGACCCAAGAACAAAATGATGGTCTGATTATTGATGAAAATCAGAATTCAAGAGAAAAAAGAAATTTCAAGGTTATTCAGAGTCAAACATGGTTTATATTCAATTACATTTTAAAGCTAAAATCCCAGCCAATTTGTTTTCCATCGACTGTGTGTTTTATGCCACGGTGCCATATGCTACAGTTTGGAGTACTGTCTCCCTCAGTTGTCTTTTAATTGGCTTGACCTATGGGAAAGATGGCAGGAAACCAAGCTAATTATATCAAGTCACCTCGTGCTCTACAAAATCTGCTATAGTATGACTTGTCAGGTGAAAAAATAAAAATGAAACAATAATAGAAATGCAATTACAGTTTCTTAACTTATTTCTCCATGTTGAACCTTGTTTACTGCACTATCAGCTTATGGATTTATAAGGATTTTATTGACAAAGTGATCAGATTCAGACTGCAAAATGCAAAGTAAAACAATGGGAGAAAATAAACTTCCTAACATTTATTTTACATAGCACTCTTTTTAAAGCCATTAACATTACTTGAAAAATAAGTAGACCTCAATCCGGAAAAAAAAATAAAATTCAGTATCTATACTTTCTACTCAGCATACATCAGTGTTACTCTCTAGTTACACTGCTTTAGATTGAAATATCATTTCTAAACTTCTGAGAAACTGGGAGTTAATGTCAAAAAACTAAGAGCTCTAGGTGACATGAGTTAGACAGTGAAGTAGATATCAGAGCTGTAAGAATGTCTCATTCAAAGCCACAATTGCATGTCCCATATGTCAGTAAAATAAGCATCTTATCCCAACTAACATCATATCCACTTTACAGACTGATACTTGAAATGATGAACAATGGAAAGTTTGTGAAATGCTGTCCTCAGTACACTTTACAGCTAGCGTGGAATGCATTAGACACAAATGGGTAGTATTTTAATGACTACCTACACTGAAATAATAAAGTCTGTCTTACATAATTTGGGCCACCTAAAAGGTAGTGGTCTATTCTAGCTCCCTAGCCTTTGCTAGACCAGTCTCTCTCTTTCTCTCTTCATTGTTACTGGAAGATGGCTGGATGATTGATTTAACCATCAGGGACTTTAGTTTGGTGAAATGAGCATCACTTTAAATCCTAAAGATCTAATCCTAAAGTTTAAATTCTGGGAATGTATTCCTAAGAGATTTAATCAATTATTTCCGCAAATAGCATACATACATAGTTGCTTATCTTTTATTTCCCTTCCTTATATTAGTTTACATGTACAAAATTACACCCTCAGTACGCATTAAAATACACACCTACAGTTTCCAGCAGTCTTTTAGAATACATTTCTATTTGTGTCTTGGTTTTGTAGATAAAAGAATAGCCTACTAACAAAGCCACTTAAAATAATTCACAGAATAACTATAGAGGCTTAATGAAACCCCTGGGAAAGAATAAATTAACTGCCTTCACTAAACAGTTCAACTTAAATGCAGCAAAGCACTTGGATATCTGTTTAATTTTGACAACAGATATAAGCACTGCTTGCACAGTCAAATATGTCAGCCATGCATAGAACATGGGAATGACAATGCTCTGCAAAAATGTTACTGCTTTCTTCCATGTAGTTTTCCTGAAGTCCCAGTCTTTCCATTTTCAGAAATACAGTGTGCTACCTGATTTCAGCAGTTCACAGGGTTTGATACATAGGGCCCAGTCTCAAACTGAGCTGATATGCCTATTTGGCTAGTTTAGTTTTAAATTTGCTGTTAAATTTCCACGATGCTTACCAAAGTCAATATGAATCTTTATGTGGATTACAATGGCACTGCGTTGGCCCAGTCCTTATTTTAAGTCATATATTCCAGGGTTTTGGCACAGATGCTCTCTGATAACTAAACAGAGATGATTCTTGTAAATCAGTTATAAAATGGCCCTGTTACTGTTACACTTTTGTAGTGGAAAGAGTTGAGCAAAAACTGCCAGTACCAATGAATGGTAAGAGCCTTATATTTATTTTTTTTCCATTTAGGTGGTAGTTTACTCAAAAAGCAATTACAGAAAATGGGTTTATCTTAAGGAGAAAAAAATTTTAAAAATTTGAGTAAATAGCAGATATTCTGTGCAAAATATTCCTCTTACTCTTTGCTCTGTGAGACCACCTAATGGGTTACTCCGTAGAAATAGCCTGAACACTGCAGAAAATAATCTGTAGGGACCTCACCTGAGGCATATACCTTTTGTCAGAAAATTTGAGCACCTTCTGCACTGCCCTTTGAGCACCCTGCATAGCAGAGAATTCTCACAGAGAATTCTTCACACACACACCCCTCAAAAAAGAAGATGCTGGAGCTTTATTTGACCACATAAACTGTTTTTATTTGAAAGTAATAGGATCCAAGAAGCACTCATGGAAATTCATAAAATCTCAGGCTCAGCTATGACTGGCTGGGGCTTAAATCAACATCTATTTGCTTTCTCACACCTTACCTAAAGTAGTAATCATGTTATGACAAGATCACAGCAAACTGCTGCTAAGGACCATTATGTTACTACAGATCTAATGCTGGTAGAGCAAAAGAGAGTAAACTTCTGAAGAACAAACAACTCATTTCCATGTAAGGACTTTCAGCAATTTAGCATGCTCTAGTAATTCAATCACAAGCTGTTACGTTATATGCAGGAGTCCCTGGATGAAACTGTGTAGATTGGGTTATGCAGGAGTTCAACCAGGATGATCATAATTGTTCCCTGCAGCCTTTAGTTGTATTAAAAAAACCCCAAAACAAAACACAAAAACCAAACAAACAAAAAGGAAAAAAAAATAAATAAAGGCAACTGAAACTGATGAAAGTGGGGGATGCAGAATGGTTCCTAAATCTTGGTCTTGCATTTTGTTTTCCTCAAATGTTGTTCTGAACGTGAGATTATGACTTCTTTGTCAGAGCTGATATGATCTGGCCAATGAATCAAAGTGTTATTTTCCTATAGAAAAAGAATAAAAAGTCATAGCTATCCCACAATTTTTTAAGGTGAATCTCAGAAAAACTAGATGAAATAGCAGTCTGAACTTGAATGTGAACTAATAATTTTTTTTTTTAATAAAAAATACTTTCTGCCATTCATACACAACAGTCCTTTATACAATCACTGAAGCAGACCACAGAAGGCCCATCCATTGAAAGTTCCTGCCGGTGCAGTTCCCGCCGACTTTTTAAGGCCTTTAAGATCAGTGTACCAGGAGAACACAGAGACAGTTTATTTTAATATAAAAAGTGCAATTGCTGAACTGCAATATAAAAAGCAGAAAGGAAGTGCATGATGGTTTGGGAATTGAAATCTTAAAAATAATATAGCTTGCCACATTTTTACTTTCAATATAAATCTACTCTTTCAGTTGTTTTTAAAACAACTTACAAGCACACACTTTTTTCAGCTACAAGTGAATGCTGAGTGCAAAACTGAGCATTAGAATAA
Source organism: Zapornia atra (assembly GCA_013400835.1). Lineage (NCBI taxonomy): Eukaryota > Metazoa > Chordata > Aves > Gruiformes > Rallidae > Zapornia > Zapornia atra. The sequence continues at coordinate 78,602 of VZTU01020182.1, read as the reverse complement.
TAAAATTAACATAAGAAAATTCAGTAGACATCTCAGGAAAAATTGCATAAATAAACATCAAGTAAACCACTTCTGATGCTTGCAGCAATACGTTACTGTGTTCATTTATTTAGCTATAATTCTGAGAGAAAAATGAAGAATATGGAAAATATATCGGGAGTCCTTTCCATGTTGGAAAGGCCATGCACTTATTGAAACAAGGCAGTCCCAGAAAGGCTGTGAAATTTCTGGTCTTGGAGAGATGAAAAATTCAACTGGATTAGTCCCTGGGAAACCTATCCCAACATTCAAATTACTTCTGATTTGAGTGGGGTTTGTACTAGTTCACAAAATTCCTTTCAGCCTGAATTATTCTGCAGTTCTAAACACATGGAAATCCCCACTGACCAGAACCAAAATCATCTTTCATGACACTTCCACTTAGGTCCCACAAGATTGTATGCACAGTTCAAGCCCCTCACCACTGAGGACTCCTTCCTATCTTGAGATGTACACAAACAAGACTCAAGACAGAAATGCCTGCCAGAGTTTGTTGCCTAACCAATCCACACCAAAACAAATCAGGGATCACTCCTAAAATGAGCAAATAGGATAAACTCTCCCAATTGAGCTTACCACACAGTGTCCCAGTTTCCACTGTTACACACTCCACACCTCCCCTTGAAGAGGCCACTCTCTCCAGCTTCTCCCAAAGATGGAGAGATTTGAAACTTCAAGATATCCAGCAATCTCTGTTCTCCCACCCATGGGCAATCAGTGTCACCAGTGAGCAGTCATGCAAAAGGAAACAACTGCAACACATCCTCTCCTGTATGACACTTTGAACATAACTGGCTGATTGTATTGTAAAGGAGTCCTTAATGTAGGTGGCTTTAGGACTTCCGTAGCCATATTTCCATGGTTAGGTCTTCCAGAATAATTAAATGGCAGAAAGTTTATATGGGCATTTCTGATCAGACTGAGGCATAACAAAGATGTCATGCTACATAGCTACTTGACTGAACAGACACAAAAGCACTAAAGAAGCACAGTGGGATAGCCTTGGCTGGCCAGCAACTGCCCACCAAGTACTCCATCACTGCTCATCAACAGGACAGAGGGGGAAAATACAAAGAAAATCTCATGAGCCAAGGTAAGGACAGGGTAATCACTTGTTAAGTGCCATCATGGTCTAAACAAAGTCAGCTTAGGGCAAGTAGTTTAATTTATTGTAAATTAATAAAAGAATAGTATACAAAGAAAAACAAAACTAAAACTGCCCAAGCAGTGCAGGGGTAACAACAAATAAGTGTTATGGCCAGTCCATAATGCTTTGTCTCTGACGCTCTTTCCTCCAAATGCTCTTCCCCTGCTCCAGCATGGGGTCCCACCCACAGGAGACAATCCTTGACAACCCCCTGCAACATGGTTCCTTTCCACAGACTGCAGTCCTTCAGGAGTAAACTCCTTTGTGTGTGGGTCCCCAGTGGAATCATAGGCCCTGTCAGAAAACATAGTCCTGCATGAGCTCTTCTCCATGGGTCACAGTTGCTGCCAGGAGCCTGTTCCAGTGGAGGCTTTCCACAGGGTAGATCCACTTTCTCTAACATGGGGTCCTGCACAGGCTGTAGGTGGATATCTATTCTGCTGTGGTCCTCCATGGGCTGCAGGACAACCTGCTTAACCGTGATCTTCTGCATGGTCTCCAAGGGAATCCCTGCTCCAGCACCTGGAGCACCTTCCTCCTCCTTCTTCACTAATGCTGGTGTCTGCAAGGCTTTTCTTTCCTATTTTCTCACTCTTCTCTCACAGTTGCTGTGTTTCTTACCCCTTCTTAAATGTTGTCACAGAGATACCACCAACAATGCTTATGGGCTCAGATTTGGTCACCAGTGGGTCTGGTTTGGAGCTGCGTGGAACTGGCTTTGATTGACATGGCAGCTTTTCACAGAGGCTACTCCTGTGGTCCACAATTCCACCACCACTGCAACTACCACTTGCCATGTAAACCAAATACAAGCAGAAACCTAAAATAAGAAGTGGATTACACAAAATCACAAAGTCACAAATTATATCAACAACTGAGAAAAAAAATAATCCATATCTCCAAATTACTAGTCTACAACTGCAGTCTCCTCCTAACCTGATAATGCATTCCTGCATTAAGGATAATAGGGTACATAAGTGTTTTCATCAGTTTTGTTCATGTCAGAGACACTTGCAGTGCAGGATAGAACCTTGCTTCCCTAGTGCTAATTCCAATTGGAAAGAAAACGATAGTCTGTGAATTTCAATGTCTTCTTAACATTGTATGATTTAAAAGACTGACATTTTTTCTTACTGGAGAGGCTTCCAGCCCTGTACTTTCAAGCTGTCTTTTACAAAACAAGCCTTTAATTCATAGATATATAGCATTAGGTATCTCTAGCCCACTTGCAAAAACAGATTGAAAACCACTTTCATATATGAAGGAAAAAAGTGTTTTCCAGGGGAAAAAAAATGAAGTGCCAGCATGTGTGTATTAATGCACATTTGCAAATGCAGACATCACAAAGCTGAAATTAAAATAACACTAGAAAGAAAGATTTTATCTTAGTGGATAGTAACTGCTGTTCATAGCGAGAGGAGAAAGATAAGTAGGGAGATAATGCTTTGCAAAAATCCACTATATTTGCACTACGTTGTATTTTCCATTTCTGCTGTTATCTAATGGTGTACATAATAAAAGATGGTTGCCACTGAAATTTGATGTTTGAGCAAGTATGAGCAAACATAGAATGGGATCTGGAGCATCATCTGTATTGGCAAAATTCTCAGCTAGAGTCCCACAGAACTACGAGATATTAAGTAGATTTATTGCCTATCAGTTTTATACCAGAGGGAGAGTATCTGCTTCTCACAGAGACGAGATGCATTATAAAAAAAGTGACTGTGATCCTAAGAAATCATCATTCAGCCAAGCTAAAATAAATGATAAATTCCCTTTGTGGCTGATTTTTATCTGGCTGCACCTGACTGCAAAAGCTTTCACAGGCAGATACTCAGATTTTAAACGGAGAGCAACATTTCCTCTTAGCAGTTTAACCCTCTCCCTCCTCTTCCCCATTTTTGCAAGCTGTTGACTGGAACAGAGAAAACCCTTTATCAACCTATCTGGAGTCTATAGGGAACTCCAAAGTTAAGCCAGACAAAACATAGAATATAAATTTACATTGCCATTTACATTTTCATCAAAGGTGAGCAAGATCTTTGCTATAATAGTCTGTCTCTTTATGAAGCTCCTCAGCCTTCAGTAAAGTGTAAACGACTGAAAGTAACCTAATGTCTTACAGTATGTGAAAAGTACGATTCTTCATCATAATTCCATATCATAAATTAAGGGGAAGACCCTTAGATGCTCCATACTTGCATAAAGCCCAAGCACAAAACCATAGATTTCTTGATTTTACAGGTGAACTATAAAGGACATCTTCTATTAAATAAATATTTACTGCAAAGCAAAGTTATTACATTATGTCATGCATTCAATCATTAATCCCACTTTTGTTCTGCCAAGTTCTACAAATCAGGAATTATAGGAAGCACACTGATAGACAGGTATAAACATTTTATGTAAGTCCCATAGATTAAATACAAAAATCACAGATCAACAATAAATCTGAAGTAGGAGTCCTAACACTGTTGTAAAAGGCTTATTCTTATTTAAAAGATTTCTACTTTTTTTTTTTTTATATCAGTGAAAATAGCCAAAAAGCAGCAGAATAACAGGCATTATTTTACTATTCTGAACTTGTTGAGGTTGGGTTTTTTTTCTGTACTCCATATGATATTGTTTATTTTTCATGTGTGTCTCTTGGCTGTACATCTCTCACTCTTTCTTATCTTTTATACTTTTTTTTTCTTTTTGTATACTGACATTTTCCTATTCCTAATGGATTTTTTGAGTGGGATGTGGAGTACACTTCTCAATGCAAATTCATTTGCTGATATTGAAATTCACATCCTTTGCCTTTCCTGACGAGTTTCTTCTGAGAGCTGAAATTCATTTTTACTGTGAACACAAGGCTGTTGTTTATAAGGGATTGGGGTGTGTGTGTGTGTCCCATGGGAACTATTGTCTGTGACAGTGAGCATTAGGCTTTGAGCAATTGTACTATGGGTTCCAATGAAACTGTGCTCCAACTTTTACTCTGAAGTCCTCAGGGTAGGAAAAATGTAAAGGCACTTAGGTCTTCATATAACAGATAGAATACCTTGTAAATAATAATTTTTAAAAAACCAAACCCTGTACATTTCTGGTAAAGGTGTGTAGCCAGAGATCATGTCCAAATTAAAGCACAACACATTTCACAGGAAGAAAAACAGGGAAAGAGCTATGTTGGACATAGGGTAACTCCTTGTTAATATCTACAAGGAGTCACCCTGAAGTTGAAGGGCAAATCTATTAAGCACTCCCTGTGTATGGGTGATAGACTGCACATGAAAGGGGCAGAAATGTATCTTTGTTTAAATCCTTTCCCTCTTTCTCTCATGTTTTCCTTCTGAATTGAATATGTTCATTAATTTACTTTAGAATTTGATGTTTGTAAGGTTTAGTAAATAGAATCATTTACCCTGCCAGTGGAAGGTCCCTCTACATTCAGAAGTAATAAAGCTTACTGACATGATTAGATCCATTTTAATCTATATTCTAGTTCAATTTCCTCCCTCATATCTCCCCCTTTTTTTTTTCTTTGACCAATTCTTCTGATAATGTTCAGCAGCTGGATAATTCTGGAACCATGGTACAGGATGGGGTCAGGACTGTCCTGGGATGTCAGTCTTGCAATTTGTTCTGTGTAGATGGAAAACCCCCTGTATTTCATGATTAACACTGTCTCTAATTCAGACTCAAAAATTAGCCCAAAAAGAGACAAGTAGGTATCCAGGTTGACCCAGTCTGTTTCAGCCCAAAGAGGGAAGTTCAATTTACAAGAAAACAAAAGAAAGAAATCCGAGAAGACATTTCCTACTATTATTTATAATTCATTGTTATGCTATATTTTATCTTAAATGCCTACTTCTTGCAAGTGTTAAGCAGTAGACAGACACTTCCTCTGAATAACATACCTACACTATAGTTACTGGACATAAAATACTAAAGACTGTCTGGCTTTGTTGGGTTTTTTTTCAGCAGCAAATTGTTTGGCTTTTCCGAAAGATCAATACTATCATGATTTCAGTATTATCACGCAGAGTAGTTGGTATGTTTCTACTACATTCTTGAAAGCAAATGGATGAGAAATGCAATTATCAAATAAAATTCTAAGGTATATCTCTAAACATGCAAGATGTATCAATGCTTAGTAGCGAAGAATATGGTCTGATATATTTTCAAGTAAACACAAAATGTCAACTCATTGTTTTAGAGGGTTATTGTTGTTGTTATTATTATTATTATTATTGTTGTTGTTGTTATTATCAAAATACATACTTTATTTCCAGAAAATCATCTTTCTTTTGAGGGTAAATTTATTAAAAATTTAGACTGAAATCTGTCATATCATAGCAGTTAATTTTATTAGTCTTCATTATATATTGTTGATAAAACAATTCTGTATACATTCAGCTTAAGGCACATAAAAAAATGGTTTATAAGAGAGGGTTGGGGTTTTTCCACAAATGAAGGTTCAGTTAAAACAAGATGTCAGCAGTGGTGCTTCAAGTCTTTGCTCACTACTTTTAGCATTTGTATTTATTCTTTTTACACACTCATGGAAGCATAATAAATTCGGACTTGTAAGCTTTAAAAGCTCTTACCTCTGTCTTCTTAAATGTGTTTTTCTTCCCAACCCATTACCTTTCACCACCAGCACCCATGGGCTATCTCTGCTGTACAAGAGCAACAGATGCATTCTCCTTCCTGCATTTTGTTTCCATTGTTTTCTATCTGCATTTATAGCAGCAATTTAAACAAATCTCATTGGGCACATAGATTGTTAGCCTCGATTGGATTCAACCAGTGGGAAGTTGGTAAACTCTCTGCCATGCCTTCTGAATTTACACCAGAAAACAACATTGGGATATTTTTGTTTCTGGATAGATTTAAAAATTAATTTGGAAGCATCAAAAGTTAAGTTTTAGGTAGACCTGAAGGGCTCAGATTTAGCTTCTAAACCTCACCTGTTTCTTTGTTGCTGCCTAGCTCAGGATTATACAAACAAGTAAACTAGACTAGGAAGAAAAATGTCCTCAAGACCATGTTCCTGCCCTTAGACTGGCTGTCACAGAAGAGCAGTATCCGTGGTCTCAAGCTCCCTGGACCTCCAAAGCAGGGTGGCCACATGCAGAACACCTGCAGAAATGCTCCCCAGACTGTGCTGAGCTCCCAGGCAGCACGTGGTATACTGGCATGGTGACAAATGTCCCAAGCCAGAGCTGTAGCAAGGACTCCTCTGATGACAAGGATGAGCAAATGCCAGTCCTCTGCTTTGTCACTGCTCGGATTAATAATACAAGCCTGGCTATAAAGTCCAAGTACTTCGGTTGCTGTTTTGTGAATGACTAAAGCATCCACTTCTGCCAGCTGAGCTGTTTGAGACCTGCTTCACACATCGGTACAGCCAAGATCTATAAACCATGACTTTGCCATCTGTATACCCTACTTTCAGTCCCTTGAGGTTTCTTTGAAAACAGTTCATGGCTTAGGGTGACTGTTGCTTCATTTTTAATCCTTCATCAGGCAGTCTGAAGATGTAAGAACTGCTTTGACAGGGAGTGTGAATGGGTGTGTGTGTCTGCTGGGAGAGGAAGCTAATGAATGCCCCCTTTAGATTCAGGATGCCTGGCTTTCAAACACCTGTAGAAACTGCACACTTACATTTCCAGAGGGAATTCACACATCCCTGCCAAATGATCTGCAAAGCAAAGGACGTGTAGCTGCTCAGCAGATCAGGACAGGTGGAAGCATTCAATTAGGAAGGAGACCAGGACTCCCATCCCCCTGGAAATGTTTCTTTAAATATGTAAACTATCCTGGAGCAAACCTACGGTAAGTGATCTCCTGAAAGTGAGCCATCAGTATTTCCTTGCCCTTCTCTGTCATTGTCTGTCCAAAACGACTTCAGTGCTTTTGCAAAACAGGAACAAATGTGATTAAAAATATGATCCCAGACAGGAGTCTGCAGTCTGGCAGTTAAAGCATTGCTCTGCAAGATGCCTGAAGTGAGGACAAATCACAACCACACTGTTACTGCCAAATGGCGAGGCACAGTTTCCTTGCAGGGCTCAGTAAGACAACTCTGTCCTGGAGGGTGATGCACATTGATGTACAACTCTAGAAACTCACACGCAGCACACAGGAGGCTGCAGAGGCTTGTGCGTGTGCACATCATAATGCCATACTCTACAGAGCTTTCCTTATTCAACACACTGCTTAGGAGAAAGTATTCAATTCAGGGATACAGTATTCATCCCTGGACTGTGGACTTCAGTTGAATGCTGTACATCTGAAAGTTAATGGTAGTAGCAGTAGAAAAGTTCTTTTCACAGCTCAGCGCCTTCTGACAAGTTAAATTTCTGAGTTCCATTAGAGAATCTCTTTGGGAACCTGGTCATAAATCCAGATGGCAATTGGAAGTGTGATGGGGCAGGAAAGAGAATACATGTCTTTCAAGTCTTATGTCAGGAGCTTGCCACTGAAATTCCAAGTACCTGGGCATGTGAAAGCTCAGTCATGAATTCCTCTTTCTTCTCTCTGCTCATTTTCAGAGCTAAGAAAACCAGTTAAAAATAAAATAAAAAGTTTCTCACAAGCAGACTTAGCAAATGAGTATTCTTTAGGTAAAAAAAAAAGAAAAGAAAGAAAAAAGGAAAAAAGCTAAAGACTTTTTTTAAGTGGTTCCCCTTTTAAGTAGTTCTAAAATAAAAGAGACTGGGAAATTCACATCCTTTTTCTGTCTTCACTAGGAAAACACCCATTTCATGTATTGTGGACAGGTGAGCCTGTAAACAGGAGTGAAAATAAAATTCAGAAACCAAAGCTCAGTAGTGACATATTAGCATCATGCAGTATGAAAACTATTACATGGTTCATGTCCCCCTCTGCTTTATATCCTATTCATGTCAGCTGAACATCAAATCTTCACATTTGGGACTGAAAGAAAGTTCTTCAGTATTATGATGACATTATAATTCTTGATTTACAGCCATGGAATTAGTTCCTGGAGCATTTTCAAACAGCAAAATGTCTCAACGGCACATATTTCCAGCCTGCACTTTTAGCAGATAACAAAAATAGCTCTTACTGGATAGTGTGTGCTAGACACTAGTCAGTGCATTCCCTGCCAAAACACTTGACGCCATTTGAGTACGTCCAGGGTGGTGGGAGGCTGGTGAACAGCCCATATATCAAACAAAATGCAAGATAATAGAAAAATACAACTTTCTGCTTCCTTTCACTGTGTGTTGACTGTAGGCTTAAATGTTATCATTTGTCTGGCAGCTGCACTGGCCCATGTATAAAGCGGTGGTCTACATTTTGCAGAGGCAAGTTTCTTCTAGCATTTAGTGTGCCTCTGCACATTTTTGACAATATTCTTGAGCTGGTGCAGCTGGCATATTAGTGTATATATATTTATTAGTGCAGTTTCTCAAATTGTCAAAGCTTTCCTCCCTTAAGTACATAAAACATGACTTGTACAGCATGCCAGCGTTACTTTTATTTTTTTTTTCCACACTACCAGGTGAGATTTATGCTTGTACGCCTTTTTTTCCTCTTTTCAAGTGACAGCTTGAGGATTCTTCACCTATCTCAAGGGTGGGACTCTCAGCTGCTCAGACTCCCTAACTAGAGCTCCATCTGTTTTCCAGCTCTGTGGAAGACAAGACAACTAGCCTAGCTGAGACTCTCCAGGAGCTGAAGATTCTTGCTGATTAATGAGTCAGAAAACAGGTTCTCCAGAACAGAATGTTATCTACTCACCTGGAGCGTATAATACACACTGCAAAGTGTCAGAACAACCAAATGCTAACATGTACATTTCCTTTAAGAATACAATAATATTTCCTTGGAATATACGTGAGGTTCTCTCATCCCAGCCAGCTCCATCACAGACTAAGAGTACCAGGTTGATGTGTTTATAGTATTTGACCTACATCTTTGTGTAAAATAATCCATCTGGATTACAATCTTGTTCTCTGCATGTTAGTGTTATTAATTAGTGCAGCATGCCTAATTTAATATTACCTGTAATTCTGTTTATCTGACACAGAAAGACTATACATTGAAATTCTGCCTGTAGGGCTGTCAAGTAGAAAGTACTTCTACAATAGCTTCTCCACAGCTTTTCAAATTCTAAGTGAGTCTGTCATTAGCTGCTCTTCTCTTTCCTCTTAAACTTTGTCTGATTTAACTGTGTATTTTCTCATAGATTAATATCAATCAGGTAATTAGTCAGATCTGTGACATTAATTAATATACTACAAAGACTTCTCTTATTCATCATATACAATTAATCAATTCTTATTATGTGCTTATCAAATGAGTGTTTGCCTATTAAATATTCGGTAAATGATACTTCATTTTGTCTTATTTAAGTCCTAATCAAAAAACATTGCTTGTGATCCCTTCTCCCCTCCTTCCTTACTCTGACCTAATCATCACTCTGACAATAGAATGTTTCCTCATGATGGTCACCTCCATGTTGTTCTTTCTGCAGATAAAAGAAAAATACAGAAAAATACTAGGGTCATGTTAAATTGGTAAAATATATCTAAATACTTAAGAGTTTTAGTACCAGAGTGGTTAAATATGTCGAGTTTTAGTACCAGAGTGGTACCCTCAGTGGCTTCTCCTCCATCAGCAACAGATGACTGAGGACAAGCCCCTGTTGTGGCTGAGACTGCTTCTTTGGTAGGAGTGCTGTCTTAAACCTGTTAGACATAGACAACATCCTTAATCTATGGCAAGAAGGATTATCCAGATCAGCAGTATCATAATACCTTTAGCTCATCAGGATAACAGCACAGAAAGATAAAGAAGTGAAAAGTGAAGAGCAGACAGGTGATGTCCTGAATATTTATGAATGGGAACCCTGACCAGGAGATTTTATTAATTTCTTTAAAAATAGGGTATTACTTGAAATTTGTTTTTAATGCTGAAATATTCTATTTGATTTTCATTTCCTATGTTTTCCCTCTTCCTTTCACTATTATGTGGAAAAATTGGTAAAATCTTTAAAACAAAGAGGGAATTTAATAAAATCACTTTTTTCTTATGCATAATGTCAAAGTAAATCGATTTCACTGTAGTTGGAGGTGAATACATTTAAGATTCACATTTTATACATACATTGACTATAAAGATTATTGTGCTTTCAGGGTCATTTGAAAACAAGTGCTCGTGAAAGATAAAATTTATGAGGGCTTCAAAACACACCGTCTCCCATGAGCTGCAGTAAATAATCTTAATTATTAATTCACAATCTCAAACATATATGCACGGCTGTTAAATTCCAAGCCAGCAGAGTTAAAGCGCATGGATTTGGGAAGCCATTGTTTTTTCTATACTACTTTGAAATTTCTCTTTCATGCAAGTTTAGTATGTGTTGCTGAAAACTGGAACCTTTAGGAGATATGTTTTCCTTCGGCATTCATAAGGAGTAAGTTTATTGATATTTCAATAAGAATTAATTAGTATCCATAAGAAAAAAGTGTCAAGGTGCAAAGTAGTGTAAAATAATTTAACACTGTAAATTCTTGTGTATTCAGTACAAATGGGGTCCAACCAGAGGTGAGTAGGCTAATAGTCTGTTGTGCAGCAACCATTTTAAACAGATGCATACTTACTACATCTATGATGCCAGCATAAATCCAGCGTCCAGTGATAAATCAATGGTGGGTTTAACATCACCACCCAGAATGTCTTATATAGAGCCTCATAAATGTGCTAGTGACCTTATAGTAGTTCTTTCTACATTTTTATATAATGCAAAAATCCACTTCTATAATGCTTTAGCAAATTCCCACTGCACCATATTATTTTGATATTTCAATAGTAGTTATCCTTCCCTAACATGAAGGAAAAGCCCTACTGTGTTAATAAATTTCTTCCAAAATTCTGCCAAAAGCTCTTATCCAAAGAAAGCATTACTTTTGTATAAGACCGGATAGTTTTGAAGGTTTTGGAGGTAATCTGAGGATTAAACATCTGTAGAAGCAAGCATAAGAGGAAATATGTCAAATAATTCATCCTGACCATAGGTTAATTCTTTTCCTTGGCTAAAACAGCTTACTTTCCACTCTCAGAAATTTTAAAATCATGTATACTTTTCAATAGCTACTTCTCCTCCCTTCCCCTTCACTGTTCTCACACAAACACACACAAAAAAAGGAATTGGATTATTTTATTTCATCGCATCACAACCTACACTCGGTAGGAGCAAAATAGAGATATGTTCCTCTGCTGGATACATTTAAGAAAACTTCTCATGTCCCTTCTCAGTGCCTGTAAACCTTTCCTTTTTATTGAAGTCACTCTCCAGAGAACCTTTGCAGACACTGAACAGTCTTTGCCACAGACCACACAACTCCAGCTGTAACTAAATCTATGGTTGGCAAGGGAGCCTTCCCAGCAACAGGCATGTTCTGAATATCAGCAATTTTCTGCAGGATTTTTCTCAGGCATGTTTTTTAGGGAGTTGTCTGATCTGTCTTTTCTCCTGACAGAGGCATTGGGCTGGATGGAGACATCAAATAGGCCAGGTACAGTCCTCATGCTATCATTTTGATCTTCTAAGGTAATGCTGCATCATGAAGAGGCACAGATGAGAAATAATCATTGGATTCATGACCTATAAGAATATCTTCAGTTTATGAAGCCTAAAGCACCTTTGCAATCACGAATTCTTCCTGTCTATGATATGTCTGGGTTGTTTTAAATCTTCATAGGAAATTTATGTTCATTAAGAAAGCATGAAATCCCTAGGGAAAAAATTTTTCACCTCTAACCATGAAAGTCAGCTAATATAAGGCAATACATACAGCAAAAGCAGAGGTCAGTATGCCATAATCTCTTACAGACTTTTTCTTTTGTATAGGAACACAATGTCTTTCAAATTCCTTGTCCACAGAGGATTCACACATTTAGCAGCTATGGATGATTCTCACACCTGTTTCTTCATAGTGCCTTTGCAAACACAACCAGAATTCAAATTGGTTTTGGACCAGAACAAGCAGAAATGGATAGAGAAAAACAGATATGACTCATACTATTTCACAGATGTTTCCTGTCCCAAATTGCAATAGATCAAAATCAGACTGTCTCCTTCAGCCTCCTCAGCCATTGCTACAGCCTAAATTAAGGATGTCAACAGGCTGAAAGGACATAAGATGGAGTAGGACCCTACTCTGTTTTATATCAAAAATGGATAATTTCAGTGTTGATTAAGGAACAGTGAGTATTTGGTGTGAGCAAAATTGTTCAGAGCTGGGTGAATTTTCCTGTAGGGGAAAAGCACAGGTTCATTTAGCAACCTCAAAGCATGTCCATTTCATAGACACATAGAAGGTGTTAGATTGGACGGGAACTTTAAAGATCATCTAGTCCAAATCTACTCCAGTGAGCAGGGACATCTGCACTAGATCAGGTCGCTCAGAGCCCCATCAAGCCTGACCTTGAATATCTCCAGGGATGGGGCCTCCACTACCTCTCTGGGCAACCTGTTCCAGTGATCTATCACCCTCATATTGAAGAGCTTTTTCCTAATAACCTGGTCCCATGGACTTGTGTACATTTCCAGCTTTGATGGACAGATTTCCCCTACAAGTCAATGCAAATCAGTGTTTGTTTGAGATCCCTATGTATTTGACTCCATATATACTCCATGTTCAGGGATTTAAGAAACGGGGACTTAGGACATCATTGATACTGGCTTCACATTGAGACTTTGTCTGCTTGATAACCATGATTGAATTATTTGTACATTTGCCGAGCCTGCTGTAAACAGTGTCTACAAGAGATCATTTCATTCCTACATAGAAATATTTATAAAGCATTATACAGCCTCTTGTTAGCCAGTAAATAGGCTCAAAACCCAATCTATAATTTGGGATTCTAAGGAGATTTAGGAAACATTACTAAATGTAAAATAAAAAAAAGAATCTGAAAGCTAGGTCATGGACCCCACAAATACACAGGCAATTCTGGAAAGATGAAGGAAAATAAAGTTTTGTACCATGTAAAATATTCCAGGAACCATGAATTTTTAGGGAAAGACTAGACTTTGGGTTGTAATTACTTAAATTCTGCCTTTTAAAGATTTTTGATCATAGGTTTCACCAAGGAAATCTGAACAGAGTACCCAGGGTCTCCCATTTTACCCTATTGAAGAGGAAGACTAAGAGACACATAACATGCAGCAGTGTACTTATGGGATGAAGCCAGTGCCACCACATCTGTGAAACCAACCTCAGTCTGCAAAAGGTCTTAATGATTTCATCTCAGTACCCTGAGTGTACTCTGTCTCATGTGTTAAAGCCTAACAGCTTTATAATTTAGCCTAAGCAAAATAAGATTATCAGCTTTCTTGACTGCCATCAACAGCTTAATGAAGAATTTAATTTGCTGAAGTCAGTGTTAGAGAGGTTTGGTTTTGTTTTCCTCTAGAGTAGCATCACAGACTGGGATACCGTTGATTTGCAGCTCTAGCCACAAACAGAATCTGTTAAGATCAGAGTTTCCGTAATATTATTAGTTTCAGCTGTGAGAAGTTGGCATAGGATTTACTTTTCTGCTAATTATCTCGTTATCTGCAGTTTTAAAAGCATTTTCCAATATGATGCTAAATAATTACATATGTCAACAGTCATACAAAAGATAACATAAGAATTAAAAATGTCTATCTACTATGAGTCCATTTTGCTCACTGCAAAAGAGCTGTGTAATACTCAGCTCATAATTTGATAAACCCAACCCAGAGGAAAGAGAGGAAATGGGAGTTTTATGTCAGCATGAGAAATATTTTTTTCTTACCTATTATATTATTAGTATAGATTCAAAGGCACAGAGATGATAATTCTGGCCTAGAAAATTAAATTCTTCTCCAGGGACCCTTTTCAAACTGATTTGCTCAATCAGAGCTCTTGCTACCTGATCATGGCTATGGTGCTTTAGAGTGTCTAATCAAGAGATGATTAGGGATGATGACATTAAGGAGGTTCAGGTTTAGTGCTATCATGGTGGCCAATCAATAATGTGATTGTCCAATGCAGTACTCAGGGGATGTGTGTATAAATCTTGTTATTTACTAACCCTTCATGTCCTGCTATGAAAACAAAACTGTTGTGCTCTTACAGTGTAGAAATGCTCTTTATAAGAGTATTTTGTCTGGAATAAGAATTAACACTTCCAAGACAATTCTTCTTTTGACTTTATCATGATTACCAGTGTTTTCACAGTCCCAGTGATTTGTCAGTTTATCCATGCTTCATATGTTCCGAACCCAAAATAAAACCTGGCTGTAGTTTTGTGGATACCCAGATCTCTAATAAAAGATGACTTTACAATATTTAGAGCCCTTTGATACTGGTTTTGGAAAGGCAGTGTGATCAGGGATTTTCAGTTTCCAAAAGTTATTAAAAAACACAAACTAAAACCTCCAAGGAAACAAAGAACTTATTAGGAAATAACAACAGGTTCCCCTACTTACACCATGAGAGTAAATCTATTTTTTTCTTTTGATTCAAAACTAATAAAGTCACATCTTTGTTCATGAATAATTTCACCTGGAGAATCACAAGACTCAATATTTTGTGGTTCTTCTGTTATGGGTCAAACCAGTTTGAACAGAAGCACTCTTGGCACAATAATTTCATCAGTCACTATTTAATGAGAGAGAAAAAAAAAAATCTGTTATTACCTTTGTCCTGGCATCACAGACAAGGCTTGTTGCCTTATTAGATGCTTATTGTTTGAAATTTGATCATGAGATCAGATGGGGTACTTGTTATTCATAGATGTCGCCAAAGGATAGGGGTTTTTTCCATGACAAGTCAGACTTAATTATGTATTGGTATATAACACCTATGTAAAAGCCAAAGAAGCGTCAAAAGGTGAAAGCAGAAGCAACAGTTGAAATTTAAAGCTACCAGATTTTAGATACTTCAAAGATTTGAACCTGTTACATATAATGGTTTGCAAAAGCGCCTTTTGAAAGTAGTTTTCCCTAACACTTTTGGGCTGTGAGTGAAATGTCTTCTGTTCATTATTTTCATGATGTTCAGACTCTTATCCAATACAGTGTAAAGGATTTGATCCTGAAAAAAAGCCACCTATGACCTACTGTGATCAGGGGTTACTAAAAAAAAGCAAGAAAGAAAACAGTACTTGGGTTCTGCACTACAAACAGAGCATAAATGAAAAAGCAACAGAGGCAGAGAGAGAAAAAAAAATGATTTTGAAATAAAAGGTAAATGAAAATTACACTCTAAAATGAAGTAGTGAAGCCAGGTTGAAAAATTTAAATACACTCCCTTCAAAATAACAAAGAACTCGGGTAACCAAAGTAGAACTTGCTACTAGTCAAACGAGAAATGAACAGAAGGAAAAGTTGTGAAAAACAGCAGTGCTTTAAAACTAGAGATAAATAAGTGGAAGCAAAATAAAAGGGATAAACTGCTTGGTAATACCAAAGATACTCAATTTGTTGTAAAATACCACGGTACAGCAATAAAGCTATACAGGCACCAAAAAGAACATTAAAGTTATCTGTATTTGAGACAAAGATTCAGGCCTCAGGTGTTTGCAGGAATGGTTGCAACAAGATTTTAAAGGGTTTTCAAACCACTAATGGTTTTATTCCCTTGCTTTACTTATTTTTACACAAGCAGTTGCAAAGTGATAAACAACATGATAAGCACAAAGTGATAATAGAATTTGATAAGAGAGAACATGTTCAGTGCAGCACAATTCATGCCAGATGGTGAAACTAGCAGAAGTTACAAACAAAAGATGCTGTTCATTTGGGTCTGAATCTGACCTCTCAGAATTCACAAGGGGAATGTTAGATAAAGGAAAGAAAACATCTTTGCCCCATAGCACAATTTGACATGAGCTACAGTATAAGAAAGTTTATGCCTAACCAATTACCAGCCTTCTTCCACACTTATTCCTTGATCATATTTTGGCCCAATACCAATTCTACCCCAGTTCTAAGATCTCAATAATGTTGCTACAGTGTCTCAATCATTAGATGTATTTCCTGTCATCCATGTATTTCCTCATCCAGTTCTAGTCTAAGACTTACTCCAGTTCGCAGATAAACTCTCAGGGGAAGAAGACAGAAACAGGAGGAACAGAAAAAACATCAGAATCAGAGTCCTGATTCCTGCAACTCACCAAGATTACCCAAAGCTGAGCCCTAATTTGTTAAAACAAAAAAATTCTATCACTAAAGAGAAATTTTTATGATACAGACTTCTGCTAACAAATAAATACTTCAAGACTATTGATTAGCATCAGAGACACCATCATCTGGTAGAGTTTTGGCATTTCTAGTCTGAGCAGGCTTCAAAAGAGCAGCTAAAAGAAAAGAGACTTTTTTTACTCTCTGCCAGCCACTCCCCTACAGGCAGGGTAAGGTTTGCCAACACTTCTGTAAATACATTCATGGGCATAACAAGAATAAGCATTACTATTAACTGACCACAGCACTGACTTCACACTTACTAACTCCTCTGATCTCCTCTTTCTCTGTTCCTAATTATCACAAGATGCTTGTTTATAGGCTTCAGCTGGAAGCAGTCACCCTCACACCCAGTTGGATGCGTGGCAGTAATTGCTGCTGCTGCTGCAAAGCCGCCATTAAAGTCGGAGGTCCCTCCAGCCCGAGAGGCTTGCTGCAGCTATGCCTCCTCCTGCCAGCCTAGCCGCTGCAGCGCGAGTCTAAGCCGAGCGCCGGTGACTGCTCTGCTTCCACAGCTCTTTTGTAGAGGGCAAGGGCCTGACTCCCCACTGCCTTGGGCAGCCTGCTGTCATTTACCTCTATGCAAAGTGGGAATAACATATTGTTGGAGCAGTATATCAGACAGATGAAAACTGCTAAGTTAAAGCTAACAACGAGATAGTTTCCTCTCAGCAAGAGACTTCAATAGACTCCTTCCATTTAAGTGTAAAATTCTCTGCCTTTTTCTGTCCTGTAGATTCAGCAGGGGCCGATTCTTTCACAAGCAAGCCTCTGAGTCAATTTTTTTTTTTTAGGCTGCTTCCTTTCCACATAGCCCAGTAAACACTTTCAAGGCTGCCACTGTAAAGCTATCTTACCAGGTTTACCTGATCTACACAGCAGGCTAAAATGACAACCACAAGAGATCTGATGTGAAAGCAGACTCATCCAGAGGAGAGGAATAGAAATCAAAGATAAAATTGTTAATGGAAGGGGAAAAAAATCTTGAAAGGGCTATGCAAGAAAAAATGGTGGTAAATATTTCTTTTTTTTAGTTTTAATAACAGAGGACGGGGGGGGAGGGATGGGGGCAGAAAGACTACTGTCTCCCAAAGATTAAAGTGGCTCTCCCCCCACTCCTTTATATATTGTAAGAAAATAAGCCCTTAATGGCAGGATGGATTCAGGAAAAATGCAAGAAAAGAAGGCAAGACCATAAAAGTAATAAAAAGGAATGATGCAATACCGTACACATCTTTGACTTGTAACAGTTAATGGCCCAGAAGAGACACATAATACCTAATTCCTTACTTTTGGTTCTTTTTTCTATGGTTGCTAGTTCTTCAGTCCGGATCATTTCCATTCTCCATAATTTCATACAGTATGGCCAATTAATTTTATAACTGAGTGGTTTCGGTTTGGTTTGCTCATTGGTTTTTTTTTTGTTTGGTTTGTTCTTTTGATTTTTGGTTTTGGTTTTGGTTGGGTTTTGGGTTTGGTTTTTTGGGGTTTTGGGGATTTTATTTTTTTTTTGTCTGATGAAATATATTTAGGAATGAGAATACAAAGCTTTAAAAATTGTGGCTTTTACAGTATTTTCCCCTTTACCTACAGGGGTAAGGGCTGCCACAACATACCATTTAGAAAGCCAACAGTGCCTAAATAGTTCGAAAATTAGCCATGCTACACATCCAAGCATATCTGAACAGCAGTCAAAGGTAAAACCATGCAAACTAGCTGTGAACTAAACAGCTTGTCTGCCAGCAGCAATGTATCTCAGCATCATCATGGTTCTTCCTTCACCATTCCAAATTAGTTTCTTGATATAATCTCTATGAAGATAATTACAGAGCTCAGCACACCTGTTACTTTGGCCTGGGCAATATTAGTAATAATAGTAGTATTCTTCTGTAGAGGAATTACAGTGATGTGTAAGGGGAATATGATGCATAGAACATACCAGTTTAATTAATCCTAGGTCGGTTTGGACTTTTTTTTCCAGGAGGAATATCATTGTTCCTTGTTTAAGCATCAGAAGGATCTAATCATTATATTTGATGAGTGCTCCATCCATCCATCCATCCATCAATCTATCCACCTGTAGAGAAGAATATCGTATGATGCGTTTTCATCTCTCTCCATCGAATCACAGTATTTGCTGTTAAATAAAACAGGGGCAGGGACCAGGCTTTGGGCAAATGGTTTGGCTTAGCTACATCCAAGGTACACAGCACTTAGCATTCATCTTTCCACAGGTCTTGATCACCTTAAGTCATACTTATCATCTCTCTATATATGTTTTTTACAGTTGAACCTGTCTAGACTACTGAGAAATCTGTGTTTGCAGTCTATCGGTGTTTCACTGCCTGAAACTTGAGGTGTTTTGAAGGCTCCAGGTTGTAGCCAGAGTGTGGACGCATGGGAGTGCTAGTGGATGCCAGTTTTGTTGGGATACTGTACAAGGCAAAATTGTTGCACTACATACCCCTTATGAGCAGGGATATGAGATATATGCCCCAAATTATACCCAGACATTCTCAGAAAATCCTGGAGAGTGTAAAAACCACATCTGGGAGCTTGATAGCAATTAAAAAAACTGTGTGATGGCAGAGCAAGTCCTTAAACCCACTCCCTGAATCTGGTTTGTTTAGCAATGTAAATACAGCTTGTGATATACACATTCCTGACTGATTTTTCCACTTCTTCTGCTTATTTTTTTATTAAAGTCACAGGAAAAAAAGTATTGTACAATGCAATTAAGTCAGTGGAACCTTTCAACAAGACATAGCAGTCAGCAAAGAAAAGAATTAAGAAACAAGTATAAAGAAACAAAAACCTGATTACAGTGAGACTACATGCAATTAATGATAATCCAAATCTGCAAAGGAAATGAAGGCTTATATGGCCATAGCAGCAATATTTCCATTGATGTGGTGACCTACTCAGGTATGCAAATTACTCTTTCCCTGGTGTCACAGATCAAAGCTACAAAAGATGTCTTTAAGGTTTGGGGGCTTGTTTGCATTTATTCAAGGAAAAAGTGGGAAAGTAAAAATCTAACTGCAGAAAGAGACTGGGCTGCCTTTTACTGACAAACTGCTGTAGCAGTTCAGATAGTTCCTTGCTGCTTAGAAATTAGTTATGAATTTTCGAAGCCCTTTTCTTCTTGCAGAGAAGACAATGAAGATGATGAAGGCTAATCGCGGTGTGTGAGCCAACACTCCCATTAGCGGGCTTTGATGCAGTTGCAACTCTGCTAACTACATCTGAGCACTGATCAGTCTCCGGCAGAGAAAACCTGAAGTAAGAATAATTGTAGACCGCAATCCTATTTATAAAAACACCGACGATGAAACTGAAAGCTTATAAATATGTGGAAAAGAGGATGTGCCCTGTTTTTCTAGGAACGTTTGCATTACAACTTATTTTGCTGCAGTTAGTCTTCAAAGTAAATGAAGGTAAAGTCATTAGCTGCTGACCAGTATAATTAGAGAAGTGATTACTTTAACAACTAATTGGTAACAAAATGCCTAACCAGTAATCAGAAGCACAGGCCATATGTTTTTAAATATGACCAAATCATTTGCATAGTGTTTATGTGCAATAAATTTAAGCCAAATGAAAAATCTGCTGACAGGAAATAAGTAGCAATAAGGATAGAGCGATATGTTAAATCCTTCATTCTGGATCATTTAGGTAATGTTCCATTCATTTTAGATTCATGAGTAGAAGCCTTTACAGATTGGGCACGCATACCATAAATCTCAGGTTATCCATTATTAGGTGGCATTCTGCTGTTTGCAATTGTACATGTTTACTTTGTGCATAATTAACTGCATAATAGCTGTCTGTGTTCTGCACAGAATTTACACTCAGGCTCTCATCAAAACAAATGACTCTAGAAAGTAGGGCAGTTCCATTAAGCTCTCCGCGATCTGCATTTTCTAGTACCGGTTCTCAGAAAATGGAGCTGGAGCTTTGATTTTCCGTCTGCAATCAGAATAAAATCCAGTCTTTCAAAAGGCCTTGTGTTTGTTTTTCAAGGTATTTTATTAAATCTCACAGAAGTAGATGGAACACCGAGGGGTGGAGACAGAACAGAGCTGAGAATACCTTACAGAAGCTGGGATGATACATTTCCATAAAAATAATAAGTACAGAGCAGATTTGGACAGGCAATTGATCATTGTACAGCTCCATGCTATGGATCAAAAACTTCACCCCGCAGTTCTTCTATTTCTGTGCACGGTTACCACTACTGGGTCAACTACTTCTGCCGTACACTTTCTTTATACACCGTGTGTCAGCAAAAGCTCCCAGATTTCTTTTTCCATAATGCAAAATTGGATGGAAAAGAGAAAAAATAAAATAAAATAAGGCTGAAAGAAATGAGGGAAAGTTGATAATAAAGTCAGGCTCAAAGAAAGAGGAAAAAACTGCTAATATGGAGGCCTGCAGCCTCAGAATAAAATGAGACAAAATATAGAGAAGTGGCGAATTTGACTGATTCATGGAACTGCAAGCTGATGTATATATATTTTTAAATGATCTAGATGTTACATAAAGAATATTTAGTACAAATCCAGGTATGCAGTGAATATTATTTTACAGCTGATATGCTGCATAAAGAAAGTGTTTTATAACACGAGTTGTTTGAAAAGTGATTACTAAAAATGTGTGGGAAGAAATCTTTTAACCTACCCTTATGATTGAAGGCAGTATTGTGATAAAATGTGACTATCATGCTGCAGAATAATATAAATATTCATAACAAATAAAATGTCTCAGATTGGGCAGCTCTAAGCTAAAAAGCATGAAGAATGTAAATGGCCAACTAATGTTAATGAGCTTCCATTTTTCCCCAATGAAGTGATGTAGGGCTATACTTGAGGGAAACAAATTAAATGTGAAATTAATTGCAAAGATAATAACATGTGTTTTATATAAATTCCTTTGTTTCTGTAATTCTACAGGTTAGCATAATGTAAAATGACTTTTTTTCTTCTTCTTCCACTGTACTCACTTGGGAGCGAGGGGGAGGTAATGCTTTGCTTCCTGGTTTTACTTTTTGCTTTTAAAAGAGCCCATGGCTTCTTCCAGGACAGCAGTGGGAGGGTCTTTAAAAATTATTTTTCTAATAGCATTTTTTTGAAGGGATCTCCCTTTGCCCACACGCTATATCCCTTGGAGAAGTTTAGTGTATCTGATTCATATCATGTCAGAATTTAGGATCTTTCTTTAGAATAAATTCAGAAATCTTATGAAGTAAATGACAGTGCCTTTTCAAAAGTCTTATTAACACAGATACATATTTCTACATCCTGGCATGTTTTCCCCTACCTCCCTGCTCCCCCCAAACTCTTCACTACTGAAAAATCCATATATCAAAACATATCATAATCAAAACATGCAACATTCTGTAAGCTGATGTCTATACATTTTAAAATTATCTAGATGCTATGTAAACAATAATTAGTACCAACACAGGTATGCAGTGAATATTATTTTTACACTGATGTGCTGCTTTATAACAGGAGCTGCACACAGTCCTCATACTGATCAGTCCCAATGGTTTGGGTTTTTTTCCTATTTTCTTTTTGTTTTGAAATACAAGGGATAAACAGCAAGCAAATAATTTTCTACTGCAGGATTTTCCAGGCTGAGATTTATTTCTTTCTTTTGAACTCAGATGTTACCACCTTGTTGCTTTGTATCTTACCTTTCAGCAAAACACCTTATTATAAAAAATTCCTTCTGTAGACAGTTATTTTGTATTCTTTTGACAGATGATTTATTAACATATGCAGATAGCTAAATTGAATCAAAAGGGTCATAAAAGGTTGTTAAGCGCCCAGTGGAAGTCAATAGAAGTTACTGCTTATTTCCCACTCATGCCTTTGAGAATCCCTGTTCTCACCCCTGCAAGCATCACTGGGCAAGTTGAAATAGAAGCCTATGTTCATCAAACAGCTACTCCAATAGAGTCATCCTTTTCATTCACAAGCCCCATCAACCTTCTAGAAGAAAAAAAAAACAACCCAAACCCCAAAACAAACAACAAACAATAAGAAAAGTGATGGAACTCTTCAAAAAGAAGCAAAATAAATCTTTAGACATTAAATGCCACTGGGAACTGTGCACATCCAAGGGTTACCTGCATAAAACTATATACAGCTCAGTCTTAAGCAAACTCTGCCCAACACAGCTATGATTAAATCCAATACATCACTTTGAATATCTGCTGCTATAAAGTAGCCCTGTCTCCTGGCTTGTTCATTTTCACTGATGGAGCATTTGGTTCTTTTCAACTTATGTTTGCCCTTGTTTTGAATAGATAGTATATACATGCTATATATGTGCAAATGCATATATATGTATATCTTCACTATGCAGTATATAAAAGACAAATATACACACACATGCTGTAATAAATATACACAAAAACAGGCTTGCTTCAACAAAACTGGTGTATTTGTAATTTTAACATCCTCACAAGAATAATTTGTGCCATGGGAAAGGTGAAGCATTAAAAGAATGAGAGATACTTCAGGACTTGTATTAGCTTTAGAATGCTGATTATGTACAGTATTGAAAATCATGCTTGGATGAGATGAGAGCGTTTGCTAATAAGCTTTTAAATGTGCATAATAAGAACCAAGAAAATAGCATTCTCTGGTAGGGTTCTTTTTAAATAACAGCTGATGATTCAGTAGCAAAAATCTTTCTTTATAATAGTCAGTGGTGCATAAGTGGCACCTGTGTAAGAGGTCCAAAGATGCAAGGAGGATTCTTCTGCAGAAAAAAATTGCCTAATCTGGCGCTTTCTTGTACCTAAAAGTAAGCAGTGAATCAGGGAGTGTGAAGATGAATGTATACAGCTTATATTTAGTCAAAATTTAGATAGATTAATTTCTAGGAATGGCCAGAGAGGGGAAAGATATGCCTGAGCAGCTTCAAAGAGCTGCCTCATATTTGTCTGCAGCACTCAGGACAAAGAGGGGGTGTAGTGGGTTGACCCTGGCTACAGGGCCGATGCCCACCAATGCTGCTGTATTTCTTCTCTCCTCAGCTGGACGGGGGAGAGAAAATATAACATAAAGCTCATAGATCTTCATAAGGCCAAGAGCAGCACAGGGGGGTGATGAATGGTTCATCACACATCTCTGCCGCTCTTTCCTCCTCAGCTGGCAGACTGTTCACACTCTTCCCCTGCTCCAGTGTAGGGTCCTTCCCACAGGAGACAGCATGGGCTTCCCATGGACTCACAATCCCCTTCAGGTGACTTCACCTACTCCAGTGTGGGATCCTCCACAGGCTGCAAGTGGAATCTCTACTTCCCATCAACCTGTATGAGCTGCAGGGGGACAGCCTGTCTCACCATGGTCTTCTCTAGGGGCTGCAAAGGAATCTCTGCTCTGTCTCCTAGTGCACTTCCTTCCCTTCCTTTTTCACCAACCTTGGTGTCTGCAGAGTTGTACCACTCACATCTTCTCATTCTTCTCTCTGCCTACTGATGTGCAACAGGTTCTTTTCCTTCTTAACTATGTATCCCAGAGGTGCTACCACCATCTCTGATGGGCTTTGCCTTGGCCAGCAGCAAGTCCATCTTGGAGCCAGATGGCATTGGCTTTATTGGACATGGGGGAAGGTTCTAGCAGCCTCTGTCAGAAGCCATCCCTGAAGCTTCCCTGCTACCAAAGCCTTGCCATGCAAACCCAATACTGAGAGTAAGGACTTATCTCCTCCTTGACCACCTGGGTTAGAGTCCTCTCACATGACTACAGTCATCGATGATACAGGCATCTATGTATGAACTGTAATGCCTGCTTCCCCTCCTGTGCAGTGGATAGAAAATGTCACTTCTGAGGTTCAGTGACCTAATGTGGATAGTTTCTGTGGGATGAGATGCTTTGTACCATAGAAAATCTCTTTATCTGACAACGAAGAGAACTGAGACACCTTAGTAATAAGCACCCACACTGCAGATGTGTGTAACTGGATGGTCAGACAAATCCAACCATTTTGTCTTACGTAGTTTCCAGGATCAGTATTAGTCCTGTTTGAGGCAGTGACTCAAAGTAATTGTTTTTCAACTGTTGTATCTCTCTGGCACAAACAATAACAAAGTTTTTATCTATA
This sequence comes from Zapornia atra, assembly GCA_013400835.1. Lineage (NCBI taxonomy): Eukaryota > Metazoa > Chordata > Aves > Gruiformes > Rallidae > Zapornia > Zapornia atra. Next base: position 54,063 of record VZTU01020182.1, on the reverse strand, counting down.
AACCTGCAAAGAGAGAAATCCTGCAGTAGCAGGATAAACTGATTTTGCCAGCTGAATCATTCTAGAAAAAAAAACCTAGATCAAGCTCATAGTCTGAGTAACTGAGCTAGTAATGTCTGACTTACGATTTCATTATTTTTGGACCCTTTTCTGTGTAGACAATGTATATAAAGTGTGATCTTTCTTTCCAAGGTCTTTCCACGTTGTTGAAAGAGCTATACTTTATTTTTTCTCTGGAAGTGTTTAGTGTTGGGAGTAAGAACTGTCCTACTTTGCCTCATCTGATATGATTTTTTTATTTTTTTTTTTTTAAAATAGGTGATGGGAAAGCCAAGCCACAGGGAAAACAGGCTGCCCTATCTCAACTTCTGGTGACAACATGCCTGCGTACCGTCCTACGTGAGGTCTTACTGCAAGGGTTTCCAGCCATTAATTCACCACAAGCAAGCAGGCAACAAACATTAGTCCTGCTACAAACTAATCCTGAAAACTATATTCACTTCCAGACTGGTCTTAAAATCTGTAGAAGAAATTCTGCTCAAAATTCTGCATTCCAGAAAATTGTAATGTCTCATCTATGCAAATGTATGTTTCATGACAAGAAGAATGTGGCACGCATCTCTATTCACTAAGTAAAATGTTCTGTTCCCCTGTGAGCCAGCACATTATTCAAGAACAAACAGAATCATGAATGTTTAACATATAAAAGCATCATCAATTGTGGATTATTGGATGCAAATTTACTTCATATGAAACATCCCTTATAACAGCAGATATTTTTAAAATTAACTGATTTTACATCCTACCTGTCTAAACCGCAGAGGTTCCTGTTTCTCTTCAATGGCTACAAAGGAAGACCCCACTGAGAAAATCAGGTGAAGATACCTAATCAAAAACTAAGCAATATGAATGCCAACATTCCTCTTTTCTAATGAAGTTTTCATTCTTGCAAATCATACATGTAAATTTAGAGCTCAAAGACAACCTCCCTAGTGAGCTCTAAATATTTACAGTTATTATCTTGGATATCATCCTGGGTCATGGCTACCCTGCTGATTTTTTTTATTCTAGGATCTTGATCAAATAATCTGTTGGGGAAAGTCATCTTCCACCCTGCTACTTTTGCTCATTCAAGGTAGCAGGATTTTTTCATAGATTAAAATATTTTCTTGTCTCTAAACTGTGGTATGATCAGAGTAAAATCTTGAGTTTGTTTTGCTCAGGAAGAATGCTGAACTGATACATGTGAAAGTGATGACTGCTCTAGACCTAGATTCTATAATGACGTTATCATTAAACTTCATGTCACTGGTTTCTCCTTTAGAAGGAAGAGGGGTTATAATGCCCTAGGCATTTTTAAGTATTCTGCAAGGGATTAGATTATGAAGAAAAGCTACTAGCATTGACATTCATAAGAACCATTTCACAATGTGTCTTCCACAGCATTATGCAAAATTTCCTTAACATTTGATGCTTTTATGTAATTCCTCTATACTTTGTAAATTAATTTGCTCACACAGACATAGAAAATGAGCGTTCAAGTTACTTGATATGAACAACCTATGGAATTTGTGTGTTAACAGGGGTCATCCATGTCTGTTTTTCACAGAGGCATGCTTGAATCCATACTTGGAGTTCAGTTTAAGTTGCTTTCAGAACATGGTAGCAATTAATACCAGAGGAAAGTATTTGCAGTAGCAGGAACTGTGACAAAGATCACTTGAGCCCCTTCTTCAACTGCTGCTTATAGGTACCAAATCAAGAAGACAGAAGAGCATACTTAGGTCCACTGCAAACACAAATGCTTCTCAAAGATGCTGCCTCACAGTCAGGTTCACTGAGGTTGAAGGTGCTTTTCATACTGTTGCACAATGAAACTACTCTATGTCCAACAAGCAATTTCTTGCACCCTTGTAAAGTCAACCCAAGCCAGACCCTATATTAATCACATCACTGGTATCTACTGTTTCATTTATTTTCCAATCTAAGTGTCTCAGGCATACTTGAATGAAATGCATGTCAGCTCATAATGCCTGGTTTCTATTCAGTAATAGCAACGACAAATGTATAGTCTGCAGCAATTCATGTCAAACCAGTGTCATGTTATTTTTAAACTGTATTTGGTAGGGAGATTGAAGTGTTGTGAATAGGGCTATCAGTCTCTCTACCACCTACGACATTTTTGGAGACAATTTTCATCACATTTGAATAATGTTTTGGCACAGGAACACTTTATCTCTGAGATCTGGAAGCAGCATTTGTATGCAGTTTTCTTACATTTATCACGTCCTATATATGCTGAAGGAGTTAGAAAGACACATGCCATTTTCCTTTCTGTTAGTGCTTGTCATCTGTAGGGCAGAGAGAGCACCACAAACAAAACTAGGCATTCTGCAAAGACTTAATCCAAACACACAGGCAGAAACAACACCATTTCTTCCCCAGGAAAGAGACTAACATGTTCTAGTATTGGTGTTTGCTGTCACTGTAACAGAGTCATAAACGGAAAGTAACTTTACTGTCTCCCATAGCTTACTACTAATGCATGATGAAAGAACCATGTATCATATATACTGGAAGATGGAGTGCTTCCTAAAGAGGAGATTTCATTGATGAAACAGAGAGAACTTCTATCAAAACCTAGTGAAGACGTCTTCCTAAGGCTTGGTGAGATCCTTTTATACATAACAATGAGAATTACTACTGCCTGTATTCTTGTCTGCGCAGCAGTCAGGGGCTTATCTGCAAATAGTGGCAGATCACCATGACAACTTACATCAGCCTGGATGCTTACGGTTTGTTGCTTCTGGTAGAAGTTTAAATTCTTTTCCTTCCTCACTAAGCATAGCACATGAAGACTAAACTAAGAGCTTATGCATTTATTTTTATTTTCTGTCTGCCGTTTTATGCCTTTTATGATCATTTCAATTTCTGCTTGCCTGTCTCTGTCATATTTGTAATGTATTAAATTATTACGAACATTAATGTGAGTTAGGCATTGCAAAAGAAACTCTGAAAAGGAGAATGAACAAGCTGCCTTTAACCCAGAAACTTTTATATGTGGTAATAATTTAATGAGACATCACATATGAAAAAGAGATAGCGTGGTAATACAGCTAACATAAAATTTTTGTATCAGAATTCATGTATTGGTCCTTTCTAATGAAACATTAACGAGCCATCAGTTGCACAAGCCAAACAACAAATGTTACAAGTATATATATTTAATTAAGAAAAATAAAGGGTGCAGATTGCATACTTTGGTTTAATTGTTCATTAATTTTGATTTCTCCTACTGTTGATCAATTGCTGTTATAAATAGACTATGTTTCTTACGGTTTATGGGGTTGGTTTTTTTCTAATTCAGCAAAAGACCTTTTCTATTTTATGCTTTAATACAGAACTCCATCTCTTAGAATTAGTGGGAAGTGCTTGGATCAAGGGAAATCCATCTGCTAATCCCAAGATCCTACTGTGCATGCCATTCTCATCTCCTTACTTGAAATGGAATTACTGCTATTTTGAATAGGGAAGGCAACACTTCTCCACATTAATCACCATTAATCACCATTATTTAGAAGAGTCAGATCCTATCCTTCCATTTTAACACATCCCTGAATTTTCAATGTTCAAAATGCAAATTTTGAAGAGATAATATGAAAATTTTAAACTAACATATACCTGTTCAAACATCTTTGCTTCAACTGAAAACAGAAAAGAAACTATTTAAGGTCTCCACTACAATGATGTGCTGCCACACACAGGCTTATTTTGAACAGTCAGTATTTATGTAAAAGCAAACTGTGAAAGTGAATGAGTGGCAAAGGTCTATCTAGATCAGTATACTGTCTCTGACTGTAATAATGTTATGCCTTGTAAGGGTGAATATGGGGCAAGCATGTCTAATGCTTTCTCCTAGCTTCAGTTATTTTCACTTCAGTTCCTTATAAAAGAAGAAAGGTTTTCCTGTGATAAATATGGCTACTAAATTATGACTATACAGAAGGCTACAGTATTCTGTAGAGAAAACAAAATTACCTACCAATAAACAAATTCAACAATCAGAAGTAATTTAGCCTATGCAAGAAGCTAATTTATCTTGATTATCACCAAATTATGTCATATCCAGTTGTGCCAGATTGCTTCTGCTCTTGAAGTTGGCTAATTTAAACCTAGCTTTACACTAGCATGATGTCATTACACTGACTGCAACATAAAACAATGTGGCTTTTTGCAGAAATGCTTCAGTGTGAAGTTGATGCTCCCCAGGTAGATTCACCACTGCTCAAAAATATAGCTAAAGAGACAAGAGTTCCTTGACTTTCTCTATTGACTACGGAGGAACACAAGCCATACCACTCAGATGTCTAATGAGTAAAGGTTGAAGTGACACGTCCCCCCGCCGTGGTACTTCAGCATGTATCACTGTTTTCCAGTATTATTTTCTAGCCTAGTTTTCTAGTATGTCTAGCATTCTCTATAGCCTTTGCTATAGAGAGGTGGGAGGCAGAATATGCTTAACATCTAAACGTGGAAATTTTTGGAGCAGGGACATCAAACTGTATTCCTGGGGATCACAATGTTTATGCTGGGGTAAACCTAATAGTTTGCATAAACTCAGACAAACATATTTAATAATTAAACATACTGTTGCTAATACCTGCTATCTGTAGTTTCACCTCAGATTTTAACATATTGAAAAAACAAGAGAAAAGTTACAATGTTGTTATCACACATATTTACCGCTCCATTACTGCAGCTGTGTTACAGATATAGACACAGGTGTCTACGAAGCATTGAGACATTGACACAGCTTTATTTAGCATTTTCAAATCCATTTAAAAGGTACCTAATTAGAAATCATCTCAGCAACCTTTTCTGGTTCATAGCCTGGACATGGGGCAAGTAATAACTGACTTAATTTTACTGTGTTTTCTGAAACCGCTTATTTAAATGAACAGAGAATCTCTTCTTAAGGACTCTAATTTTGTAGATATTTTATGGCTGATCAAGTTCCCTAACTTGTTGCTGAAGGTACAGAATTATTTCTCTGAAACCAAGTAAGCAATTCAATAACATGGTCTTTGGCAAGGTACTGAACTGTTACTAGAGTTGTTATCCTTCCAATGAGGTGTTTGTTAGAGGGAAGCCACATCTGCTTGCCTCTCTTGACAGATGGAAGTTAAAAGACACCCAGTAGTATTACAGTCATGCTAATTCTGGTGTCCTTGCCAATGTTCTTTTATCTATCAGTCAAACAGTCCTGATGCTGGGTCGTGTAGAGTTGAGTCATTGCTAATCATCATGCATATTGCAGTAGGCCACATTGTCATTGCACAACTATTTTCTAACCTTATTTTTTTAAATATTGTCAATACTACATATATGAAACTGACTTTGCAGAGATAAACTTTGCCAAAACCACATACCTGATCTTTTTGAGTTTGAAGAAACTTTTATTTCTTAGTCCATTCTTTAGAAAAAAACCTATACATAAGTAATTTGGGGAAAATAATAATTTACTTCCTGTTTTGTGAAATGCATGTGAAATCACAGGCACACTTCCTGGATCTGTCCTTGAATTGTATGGTTGATCCAGGATCCAGTCTCCAGAGAGCTGCATCATGATCTGAATTCTATGATACAAGACTGATTTATAATGTGAGTCAGACTGTTCTGTACCCCAGTATGCATATAAAAAATAAAGGTCTTTCTTTTATCTCTAAATAAAGCTTCAGGTCTTCAGTCTTTTCTAATATACATATAAATGACTTTAAGTCCTCCTTAAGTTTCAGTCTTAAATTGACATTTGATTTATTTCTACTCTGTGCTTTGTGCTTAAGGAAAAGAAAAATTTGTAAAAAAAATTAAAAGTAGAAACTTCATTAGATACTAACTTTGACATTCTGGCCCCAGAAGAAATAACATTAGTCTCATACTTATCCATCTGTTTTCTGTTTTAGCTGGAGAATCTCTGCTTATAATTTTCCAGGGATATGTAGGCGACCTTCCAGTTGTGCCATTAAAATACATTACATCCTAACAACAGGCTAATTAATGTTCTCTGATGGTTCTGTATGAAAAACTGCAGTGGAAAATGTGCCCTAGAATGAAAAAGTTTGGAATTCAAAAGCAAAAGTCAAGTGATGAGTCTTATATTTCTTCAGTTGAAATGAAACATTAGTTAACACAGCTGCAATCATACTTAAATAATAATAGTTTCAATTTCAGAAAAGAATACATAAAGTGTTTTTTAAAGTCAGATTTCACAAGAAAAAGGCTGACCACTCAGGTTGCCTAGCAACTCCATTTTGTAACAGGGAATCCAGTATTGGATTGTTATGAAATAGGGAGTGCTAGTTTGAAGCAATAATTTGCATGAGAAATATATTTATGCCTGTTCTCATTAGAAACTACATGTCTTTGCTAAAACTGGTCAGCAGTAGTCCGGAGTCAACCATCTGGCTGGGTATGCTTTTCTTCATAAGAAATGGCAGGTGAACATTGCACTTTCAGCAGCATATTGATGGAAAAACAAAATGGTTCAGAAATTAACGGGGGGTGGGGTGGGTGGAGGGAAATGGAATCTTGTTTCGGCTTTTACACTGCTAAGCATTTCAGAGACCTTTACAAGAATTCAAGTTAGAAATAGTAAGCTATCATATACATCCTCATGGTCAGGTTTTCCCCTAGTTGTTTCTAGCAAATTTTTAATTTTTTTTCCTTTTACACATTTTTAATACTGGTTTAATTTTCACCTATCCCCTTCCTTTTAGTTCAGTCTTCCCTTTCAGTAAAGCACTGATAATTAGCACTTGGGATACAATTTAGGCATTAAAATTATGGAGCTGTAATCTCCTCCTGCTGTGTTCCTACGTCACATTTTTGTGGTCAGAGCCACTTTAGGCAGGCTCACTCAGAAACAAACAGTGGCAGGAAATAGACCATTACACATTTTGATTGATCCTCACATCTTAAATTTTTGTTTGAATATTGGCCTTTAATAAGCTCATGTTGCAGTTTTGTGTAGCTGTGCTGCTTCAGTGGCTTTTGTAAGCTGCAGTTACAGCTTTCTGCAAGCCCCATATTTTGAAAACATTGGTCCATTCAAGGCCAGATTTGAGGCTGAGTCTATCAGAGCTGGTCATAGCGCCTCTGTGAATCACATATAGGAGAAAAAAAACTGCTGGCAGGTGCACTTTGCCACTGGAGCAGGAGTGAGAAGATGTAACAAGCTGCACAGACACCAAAGCCAGGCTCGCAGGAGAGGGGGTGAAGAATGCGAAAAGAGAGTTTCCCCTGCAGCTCATGGTGAAGACCATGGTGAAATGGGTGTTCCCCCGAAGCCCATGAACGAGGACGGGGAGCAGAGACAACTATGCCCTGTGAAGATTGATCCACGCCTCAGCAGGTTTGCCAGGGGACTTGTGACTTTGCGGGGGACCAGGCCGGGGGGGTCTGGACCCGAATGTCAGCACCCT
>VZTU01020182.1:23620-46271 GCA_013400835.1 Zapornia atra | reverse complement strand
CACTAATTGGAGAGTGATCCCTCTGTCCTTATCTCAAGTTCTAAGCCTCCCAATATCTATTTTCTCCCCTTTTCAACTGAAGGAGGGAGTGAGCAAGCGGCTTGGTGGGTATTTGGCCTCTAGCTAGGGCCAAAACCACCACAGCTCACAAAAACAAAAATCACAACAGGCACTGATCAACACATCAACACCTCCAGGGATGGTGATTCAACCACTTCCCTGGGCAGCCTCTTACAATGATTGACAGCCCTTTTGGTGAATATATTTTCCCTTATATCCAGTCTAAAACTCCCCCAGTTTCAACTTGAGGCTATTTCCTCTTGTCTAATCACCTCTTACTTGGAATAAGACATCAAGCTCCAGATGGTTGCAACCTTCTTTTGGATAGGTTAAGAGATCAATAAAGTCCTCATTCTTTGCCTCATCCTTGTCTTTCAGCTCAGGGAACTGGGTACCTGGAGAGCAACTAGACTTACTATTAAAGGCAGTGTGTGGTTTAGCCCTGGCTGGACGCCAGATGCCCACCAAAGCTGCTCTATCACTCCCTTTTTCAGCTGGACAGGAGCGAAAATATATATTGAGAGACTTAAAAGTCAAGATAGTGATCATTCTGCAATTAGTGTCATGGACAAAACAGATTCAACACAGAATAAAGGAAAGAAAGCTATCAAATTTGCTACGCTACGCTACACTACACTACACACACTGTGAAATTAGAGTCAGATAATGAGAAGCGCGACCAGATCTTAAAACACCTCCCCCCACCCCTCCCTTCTTAGCAGACTTAACTTTAGTCATGATTTCACTCCCTTCTTCCCCAGCATTGTGGCACAGGGAGGGGCAGGGAATGGGGGTTTCAGTCAGTTCTTCATGAGAGGAACTCATGAGGAGGTGTGGGGGGTATTCCTCACACCCTTCCTCTGCTGCACCATGGGGTCCCACCCACAGGAGACAATCTTTCACAAACTTCTGCAACGTGAGTAATTTCCTGCAGTGCTTCAGTGTCCAGGTTCTGGCCAGGCCAGAGTTAACCTTCCCAAGCAGTGAACACAGATGAGCTGAGTTAGTCTGGGCTGTTTTCCACACCACCTGATACCACTTCCCCATAAAAGCAGCTGGTTGGGGAAGGGCATGGGCTTGTTGCCTCCAGGATAGTCTGAATGTGGTTGGTTGGTCTGTCCGTCCGTCCTCGTTGTCAGGCAGCAATCTAATCATCGGGTCAATAAGGTGCTCTGTGTTAGCACTGGGTGTGAGTGTAACTGGCCATTTTTGTTCTACATTCATAGTGATTTTTGTCAGTAAACTGTCCTTATCTCAATCTACTGAGGCTCTGTCTGTCTCTCCTGTGGGAGTGAGTGAGCGGTATGTGGTGCTCAGCCACTGTCTGCAGCTGAACCACCACATTCAGCTCTTCACCAACTGTCCCAGTGTGGGTCACTTCTATGGGGTGCAGTCATAAAATCTGCAAAAATGTAGAACTAAGACATTCATTATTTTGGCCAATGAGTGGTATAATCCAAACATCCTATCATTGGACAGATGGATCATTGAGGAATAGGTTGTGATAATGATGGAAGAGATATCTTAGAAGAAATCATAGTAAATACCTTACTACACAGCTTCCATTCATCATACTCATTGACAAGATCAATGTGATAGGCAAAGAAGCACCATCTCTCTTTTCACTGTATCAGGTTAAGTCAACTGTTAAAATACCAGGGCATTGTTGTTGCATCTTCACCTGCATGCTTTCTCCAGTGACACGAAACACTATAGCTACATATACAACAAAGCTATATGCAAACATGTTTCAAACTGTATCGTTATTATTCGGTGGATCAACTTAAAGTAAACAAGCACTTAATCCCCTGACTAGGACAGTGCACTGCTTCATCTGGGCTGATCTACAAAGAGATTTTATGACTTCCAAAACAAGCCACAAACCACTGAAGTAATGATGCAGTCTTTCCGCCAGTCTAGAGTCTGTCTGCAGTCTCAGAGTCATGAACTACAATGGAAAGCTCTGTTGTTCCCAAGTATGGCTCCAGAGGTCTGTTCACTACAGCTGAGCAATGCAATGATTAATCTTCCAAAGCAGGCTCCCATTATCATCAGAAAACTGAAGATGTTCTGCATCGCAATCCTGTACCAAGGAAAAGTCATTGCTCTTCTCTGGAAAACTCCTCTGGATCTCAGTTTTCCCTGCTTGTAACTGTCCAGTGGACTGCAACACTAATTAAACATTATCTATGTTTCTATGCTTTAGTTTGATGTAGGTAATGTTTTTCCAGTGGATATAACTCCCTTCAGGATTAGATGAACTGAAAAAAAAAACCAAGTCAGTATCTTCGGAGAAGCAGAAAAAATGTTTTTATGAGAGACCACTTTCATTTTAGTCTTTCTGTGGGTACCTCTTTTTTCTGGTACATTTTCTAATTGCTGAGAAAATTATATATTTGCTTCAAAGTTATTGCAAAAAGTTTCTCGGTGAGACATGAGTCTGGGTCACTGACAAATATATTTCCAAACATTATAGTGTCAGTGTAAATTCCACACTACTGTTACGAGAAGGTGTTGGGTCTTTCCTTATGTGAACTCTGGAAAAAATACATTGCTGATTCTCCTCTAACATCTCTGCTCAACAGCAGGTATTGTTTATACTTTTCATGATTATCACTTCAGCTTGTGAAAGACTTTTATTTTAGTATTTTTATTTTCTGATTTCTATGTGTGTGTTTTTATTTCTCTCAATTAGTAAGTATGTTTGGAACTTTCAATTACATGGGAACCAGGTATTCAAGTTCTATTCATGTTCAATTAGATGGTAAGTTCTAACAGGAATACAGTTCTGATGGAGACCCAGTGAAAAATCTGCCATTCTTTCTGACCCTGTTCTAATTTAACACAGTATGGCTTATTCTTTCCCCCTAAAATGATTTTTGTTTCCTTTCTCTTCCTTAAATAAAAATTGACAGGGCTACCCATTTAAATCTTAACTAAGGAGGTATTTGTGCCATGATCTCAGTGTTACTGTTGAGGTTTCTTAATGTTTTTTCTACTCTTTACAGACAAAAGTTGACTGTCAGACCAGGCTGACACTGTATTCGACCTAATTAATCCATGTAAGTTTTTCCAAATACATTTCTTTCCAATCATACTGACATTATTACAAGAAACACAGAATTTATTTCAGTGGAAATCATATGGCAGGGTTAATGTTTCCTCATTTCTTAAGGTAAAGTAGTCTGCGATTCAGGCTGATGTCTTTGTGCTGTTTGCTTTGAAGAACACACAACAGGGAAGAGATATATCGGGAAATTTATCAGCCTGGATCCACAGAAGCGCTTTTTCAAAACAGTTTTTTGTATGTATTTGATTTACCTTACCTACTTATTTACTAAATATTTTTTTTACTGGCCAAATCACTGAAGTAATGAATTCCTGATGGTTATATTAGTCACTTGTATATTTTTACTTTTCTCAAATGTATAGCAGCAATTATTAATATTTAATATTGTAAGTCCAAAAATACATAAAATTAAATAAAAATAGTAAATAGCTAACTAAAATTTATCCTATCATTTCCTTAGCTAAACAAACTTCTCATTTCTTCCTTTTTTCTTCCTAAACGAGTTTTCAAGATAACAGAGAATCATGAGTATTTCCTCAATTCACTGCTTTAATTAAGAACTCATTTCAGCCCTATCTTTTCCAGCTAGCCAGGGAAAAAAAAAAGAAAGGAAAAAGAAAGAAAAGTAGAAAGTCATTAAGATCGTAACGGAAAAGTTTCATATAGTCCTCATACATGACTCAGAATATTATCTTTACCTTGCTGTCTCTTTAGAATCAATTATTTTCACAATTTTTGTGCTTTTTCTAAGCTTCTGCCTGAACCTATTCTCTAATCAGCATAACCATGCTGCTCCCATCACTGTTATTCTTCATTACAGCTTCCCTTTCCTTTTGATGTTTTGGGGTTTATTACTATTTCTGGGAAAGAAAAAAAAAACCCACCTAAGGGCATTTCAATGCGGAAACTTAAAATTTAATAAAAATACGAATTTATTTAGATTGTTCTTTGTTCTTTTAATCTGGAAAACCACATATTTGAATCTTAGTTTTTGAAAGAATTCAGCAACTTAGTACAATTATAATGGGAAAACTTCCCAATGAAAGTAATATGTATGAACAAAACCATTATTTTGTTAGTGGCACTGATTGCCAAAACTTATGTTTTGTAAGCATTTTTATTTAATATAAATATTTACCACACAGATATTGTTGGCTACTTCTATGCTTTTTTCTGAGAAAGCAGATTTTTTTCATTATGAGCCTCTAAAGACATCTAACCCAAGCACAATTTTTCCCTGTTCCATGTTGACACACATGGCAAATTTTCACCATACACATATTAACAAGCATTTCTCATTGAATTTCCCATTCAGCAGGCCACACACAGTCAATAGACAATGTGAAACACAATTAACATGAAATTTGTGAGAGGGAACAAATAGAATTATAGAATCATAGAACCATAGAATGGTTTGGATTAAAATAGACCTTAAAGTTAAATCCTCCCTGCCCTGAGCAGAGACACACTTCACTAGACCAGGCTGGAACTAGATGATCTTTAAGGTCCCTTCCTACCAAAACCATTCTGTGACTCTATGATTCTACAGACCAGGTTGCCCAAATCCCCATCCAGCCTTGCCTTGAACACTGCCAGGAAAGGGGCAGCCACAACTTCTCTAGGCAACCTGTGCAGGTTCCTCACAGCCCTCATAGTGAATAGTATCTTCCTAATATCTAATCTAAATCTTCCCTCCTTCAGTTTAAACCCATTAGTTCTTTTCTTGTCACTACACTCCCTGATAAACAGTCCCCCTCCAGATTTTCTGTAGGCCCCCTTTAGGCACTGGAAGGCTGCTGTAAGGTCTCCCTGGAGCCCTCTCTTCTCCAGGAGGAACAAGCCCAACTCTCTCAACCTATCTTTATAGGAGAGTTGCTCCAGACCACCTTTGTGGCCCTTTTCTGGACTTGGTCCAACAAGTCTATATCTTTCTTGTACTGGGGAGCAGAGATATTGGGAGGTCCAGAAATAGAAGTAACATTACTTACTTTCTCATTCATCGTTCATAAGATTCACCAGAAGACAGATCACAGGGTGTCTTTTAGTAAAAGAGGCTTGTTTTGGGTATCTGTGTCTAGGCATTGGCAGTTGGTGGGCTGCAGGGGTCACATCTGTGAAGAGGGGCCAGGGGATGCCCCATGCCAGACACAGACAGCTCCAACAGACCCACCATAGGACATGTCTGAGCCCTTCTGTCAGGTGGTGTCTTGGGCAGAACTTATTCAAGAAAGGGCAAAATGTCACAAAGCAGTGAGGAGTAAGGAAATAAACAAAACATGGTGAACACCAAGATCAGAGAAGAAAGAGGGAGGACATGCTACAGGAGCTGCAGGAAGTATTTCCCTGTAGGCCATGCAAAGGATCACACCAGCGTGGGTGGATATTTCCTGAAGGAACTGCAGTCCAAGCTAAAGTGGGTTTATTTTGAAGGACTGCAGCTCATGGAGAGAACCCATACCTGGAACAGGAGAAAAATGTGAGGAGGAGAAGGGAATGGCAGACAGGAGCTCACAATCTCATTCTGCACCCTCCTGTGCTGCTCAGTGGGGGTGAAGGAGTCAAAGGAGTCAGGAATGAAGGAGTGAATTTGAGCCTGGGAAAAAGACGGGTTGAGAGGAAGGTAATGTTTTAATTTGTCTTTTTCTCACTATCCAAACCTACTTTAATTGACAATAAATAAAATTAATTTTCCCCAAGTCAAGTCTTTTTTGCCCTGTCTTTATCTCCACCCATGAGCTTTTCCATGTAATTTTTTCCCCCCTGTCCTGTTGAGGTGGGGGGTAAGAGAGTAGCTGGGTGGGTGTCTGGCAGCCAACCGAGGTCAACCCACCACAGTGTCCTTGGTCCAGTGTACTACCAAAGTTATGATCTTAGTTCAGGAACAAATTTGTAGATTTTTCACAAATCAACAGATAGCTTATTCTTTAGGTCCCAGAACTTTTGACATGAGCTGTAGACACTTTCTTTCCTTTTCTGGGTTGGGGTATTTTTTTACAAGTTGGAAAGTTGGTTTTGGTTTGTTTAGTTAAAATTATTGTGAAGTATATGATGTTCCTTTAGTGCTGAGTAGCATTATGTAAGTACATAGCCAATATGATGCATTGTACAATAGTGATTAAGTAAACACAGTGTGTTGCAATAAACAGGTTCATTGTATTAGCAAAGGGTAATTTTGCATATGCTGATGCATCACCAATCTGCAGGATTTTGTCTGTCAAGAAATGAGATCGTTATGAGCTTCTTATTTTTACCACTTTATCAAAGTGCATCCAGTGGAACTGTGCATACAAGTGGAAACCACTTCTACTGGAATGTGGCAGTATGAAATATTATTCACTAACCATTCCCATTACTCATGTTAGATAGAAGCAGGATGGCATCAAAGGAATCTAACTGCAGAGGCTCGAGTGGTGAATAAAACTAATTAGAGTCACATTTAATATCTTTATGTGGTTTATGTCAAACTAACAGTATGTCTGTACTTCTCATGGCAAGTAATAGGTCTCTTAATTTTTTCACAATACATCACCATAGTACTTCATCTCGGATAACACTTGAATAATGTGAAATTACAAGAATTTTGTTACAGAAGTATTTTAATCTTCTGTCTACCTTGCCAGAAGGAATGTTAATGTATAAAACCAGTTCTATAGTTAATGTTTCAATCTGAGGTGTGAGATAATAATAACTTCTATTTTCAGCACTGATATAGACTACATAGGTTACTAAAAGGACCATGTTACTTATTATCAATAGACTACTTTAAAGAAAACCTCACCAATAATAAGAGAGAGGGTTTTCTTCCATTTTCTATTATACAGGACTTATCCTATGGAAATAGAAAAATAATTATCAGAATCCAAGAAGTCACTCAGGGTTTAGATTGTTACAAGTTAGAGCAAGGCTTAGATCATTGAGTATAAATACCAGGAAATAAAATGTAGCATTTTTCCTCATACAAATTCAGATTATCTGAATTATTGATTTTTGATAAGGATAGTTTCCCTATGCTTAAATGCCTACAAAACCAAAACTATACAGTAATAAATATGCCATTCAGTTCCTTTTTGAAAAATACTTAAGATTTGTGTGAAAAGTGATCCCAATTTACCTTTGAAAAGGCAGATGTCTTAAATATTATGAAGGGATTTTATCTACCTCAAATTAGGCACATTAATGTTAAACATTAATAAGAAAGATAGGTACCTCAAATCCACTTCAAAGACAATGGAAAAATAGGCACATTGTGTCTATCCTAAAATATGCTAGAATTGGTGTCTAGAATAGATGAAATGAAAAGCTATGTTACTAGTTTTTACTTCTGAGTTTAAACAAAAGACTAAGAAGGATGATTTAGAGTTAGATGAGACCAGTTTAATCAGATCAGATCAATTCTGTCCCATGTTTTTAAAGAAATGAAGCCATTCTCATGTGGTTTGTGTTATTTGTAATTACTTAAGGACCACATACATAAACAGAAGATGTCTGGAAATGTCCACATGAATGTGGGTTGTGAAATTTTCTTTTCCACCAGCAAAGATGGGTCAAGAAAATGATGTTTCCCACCAAGTACAAGTGTTATCAGCAATGATAGCAGAGCTTTCAGTCTAATTTCACTCCAAAATAAGAAAACAGCAAGTCAAAATGAGCTCCCATTCATTTAAAAATGATTAAAAAGACACCTATGTGCAGATATATGACAACCAGGGCTGTTAGAGATCTTTATTTAATAGTATTTCTAATTAGTATTCCTATTTAGAAGTAGTTAGAATTAATTAGTAATGAACATTTATTACTAGGAAATATTAAATGTCTGCAAAATAATCAATCAATAGGATAAACCCAACTTGCTCAAAATTCTCTCAGAATCAGAAAACATTCTACATTTATACCCAAGCAAAGTTTGTTCCGGTTGTAATTACACTGATGAATGTTGTAGATCGACTTTTCCTTATTGAGAGATTTGTTGACATTTTTGGGAGGGAATTTTCTTCTGTTTCCTTGTGTGCACCCACAGACATGCAAATGAGCTTTTAAAAAGTTTACTCCTTATAAAACACTGCAATTGTACATTTCAAGAAAAACACAAGCAAGGATCTAACACAGTTGCTAGCTATGTATATACTAAGAAACTGTTCACATTATTTTTAGCATCTTTTAACAAGCTCCTGTATAATAATCTGCATGTTAAAATGCCTTATTTCATAACTGTTAACTTCTTAGAGTGATTTATGTTCCCTAATGTAAGGAACTACTAGTGTTTTCCCAATACACAGAATTTTTAAAAATTATCATCTTCAAAATGTCAGTTATATTTCACAAGACAACTATATATAGGGCATATGGGATTGACATTTTAAAATAATCATGAAAA
Source organism: Zapornia atra (assembly GCA_013400835.1). Taxonomy (NCBI): domain Eukaryota; kingdom Metazoa; phylum Chordata; class Aves; order Gruiformes; family Rallidae; genus Zapornia; species Zapornia atra. Next base: position 37,767 of record VZTU01020182.1, on the reverse strand, counting down.
TTAATTACAAGCCGATGATTAAATACAGGTTTAATATATAACTAGCACTTAGTAATGTCCAACAAGAGGTCTGTACAGTCAATCTCATTCTAGCAATTAGTCTACATCTTACTCTGGTTTATTGTTTTCAAGTCACTTCTTATCTTTTTTAATGTTTGAGGCCAGCTTTAGGAAGTTCTGCAGTTAAGATTGAGACACATATTTCTATCAGCAATGCTGGGAGTTGAAAAATCTCATCTTGTAAAACCAAGAATATATATTTCTCAATAATGAAATAGGTATGTCCCCTCTCAACTACTTGTGCAGACCCAGCCTATTCGCTTGTGGGGTGGTGTGAGAAGCAGCAAAGGCCTTGGTTCTGTGTGAGCACTGCTCAGAAGTAATGAAAATATGGCTGTATTACAACACTGGTTTCAGCAAAAATCCAAAACACAGCCTCATACTAGCTACTCTGAAGAAAATTAATTCTATCCCAGACAAAACCAGCACAATGTTCTGCAACATTATGATACAAAAGCATGGCTTTTTAGAACATTTTTACTCATTCAACAGCTAGGCATGAGATCTTGAGAAGAGAAAGCCAGACTCAAAGGAGTCCAAAAAAGCCCATAAATCCATTATGGGCACATAGCCATAAAAAGTCCGTGTGTATTTCTTTTTAAAAGTCTTTAAACATCATGGTTATTAACCACCACCTGGAAACTAGCTAGTTTTCTGTTTCCTTGTATATTTTGACATTCACCCTACTGAGTGTTGCTTCAGAACCTTGCTATGCTCTTGAACAATTCAAGCATCCACTTGAATTGTCTTTTTAACTATGTCTCTCACTTAACATCTGAAATACATGTTAGTCTGATTTTTGTTCTGGCTAGAGATGTCTTCAAGCAAATTAGCATATACCAATCATTTTCAGAAACCAGGTGCCACATCATAAAGCCTAGTGAACGACTTCTGAAGTCTACAAAGGAAGTAGCTCTGATATCATGCCACTGCCCATGAGACTCTAGACATAAAACAGTCAAGTGAAGAGCCCTGACATTTATCTTTGCTGATGGTCCTGGTCTATGCATGTTTCTCCTAAGACATTTCTCCATAAAAGGACAAGTTTTCTGCAAGTAAAAACCCAATATCCCACAAAGTCCATAGGAACTTCCATGTGGGGTGTATTTTGTTTTGGTTTAATGCCATTGTCAGATTTAGCTTTATGTCAACTTCACTGTTGTACAAACCATATGAAAGTGGGATTATGAACCTAGATTAAGTTCTTACAGCTACACAAACTGTAGGCATGAAGACTACAGAAGACCTCAGAGAATTAATGGAGAAAAAGTCTAAGAACTAAATGCTGGCCACGTCTTTAACTGATGTATTTTGATTATTTCTTATCACACCAATTTTTCCTCCCAATAGAAGTTTAGAAGAAAAAAAAAAATATCTGTGACTCCTAACTGGGAGAAGAAACAAAAGAAAAGAATAAGTAGTAAAGACGATGGTTTGCCACTTGAAGATGAAGTGCACCATATCAATGCAAAGGTTAATAAATCTTAACACGGTTTGTCTACCAGATACCTGTTTTTAAAATATTAGGTGCTTAATGGTGTCGTTGACAGTAGATTGCAAACTTGCATTCTGTTATAGAAAAAGTGTTTTGCAATCTTTTCACTTGCCTGGAACTTTGTTTGCTGGCATCTGTAATAAGATATCATCTGCAGATGATTCGCAGTATGATTCACTACAACTTGCTCAAGGTGAACAGCAGCACACCAGAATTACCCTCTAATCAGTTAATTGAATCCCTATTAAGCAATATATTGACTTAGTGTTGCTCCTTTGACCTATAAATCATTACATAGTACTGATCCTTCTTTTCATATTTAATTGGCCTGCTCTATATCTGCACTCTTTAATTATTAAAGATCATTTAGGCATCCATTTTCTTGCTATTTATATCATTATTAAATATGATTGATACAAAGCAGGTACCCAGTTTAAGCTGGGATTAAAAGTTTTCTCGTCTTTTTCTCATCTTTTTTCAATGTGGGGTTATGCATACACATTGCCTTAAAGAGGCACCACTTAAAACATCTGGAATTGATCTTTTATAGACGGAGAAAAAGTAAGTAGAAGTACTACTATCTCAGTTTGTAAATAGGGAACCTCAAAAGAGTAACTACATTGCACTGGGTTGTGTTCCTCAGATTTATGCAATTCAATTCTTTTGTCACCAGAAACAGACTCTTTGAAATTCTAGATTTTCTGACATTTGCTTCTTCACAATGTCAACTCCAACAAACCAGTTCTTCAGTCATAGGGAAAGTGTAGTGGATTTGTTATTCTTTTTGATGGGTAACGTGTTTGGAGGTTTGGGGATTTTTTTACTGTTGGGCGCAGTGAGCCATAACAACCTGGAGTCAATCTGGAGTAGTATGAAACAAATGTGAAAGTCAGTGTCATAAGCCTCATCCCCATCATCTAAAGTATTAATTGTGTTCTAGGGTCGTATTAGAGAATAAGACAAAACTGTTGGAGTCCAGCCATGATCCCACAGAATTTTTCACAAGATCAGACTCAAGCTGTGCAAAGTCAATTCATTTTCCTTTTCTCATCTTGTCAATATTGACATAAACCTTTTTCATAAGGAATATGAGACAGACAAGACCTACTAATTGGGAGGGGGGGGAAAGAGGAGGTCTTTCATTATCAGCACAAGCTGTGCTGCCTCATAAACAGCAAGTGATCAAATCTAATAAAGATAAACCCTTGAATTCCTGCTGCTCTACTGCAACAACACACTGTGAAGGCTTGAGGCACTGGTTTGGGGGAGACTGAATTCCAACATATGGAGGGACTGCCAACAGACATACAGGAGAAAAACAAAGCTGAATTCCTGCATCTCTATTTCCTGCTGCCTCTCTCTGGCCTAAGGTGATTTCAGATGCTGATTTTTAACACCACACAAACAATGAAAAAACAGCCTTAAAATCAGTCTTAACATACAAAGAGATTAAGGAAGCCAGACAATTTGATATGGGGTAAAATGGGACAGGAAAGTTAAGGCAGAGACAAGTGTAAAGTGAAGATGATGAACAGAAAGTCCCAGATCTAGGATTAAACTGCCAGAACATCCTGTATATATCCTAAAACCCCCATATTTCTTATGCTGAAACAACATATCCCTGAGAAACAGGGTATTTTTCTAACATTTCTGTAAGGCATAGACTCCAACACCCTCCAAGATGTGACTGGGGTGGGGGGATGATAAGTAGTATTTTGGGAGCTGATAAAGTTTCCAATGGAAGGGAGGAAGGGAGGGAAGAAGGGAAGAAGGGAGGAAGGAATTAATTTTAAAAAGATGAAATAAGGAAATAATTCAGGATATGACCCCTACAGTTCCATCTGTATTTCAATGCAAATATTAAAAATGGAAGTTGAATAATAAAAAAATTAAAAGAAAACACAGAAACAGAAGGAGGATGTTTGGGCACAGTCATCTATTTAAATGCCCCAAAATACAGGAAAAAATTTAGAATTAAAAAGTTGTAATTCAGAATGGATGTCCTTATTCATAATGAAGCACTGAAGTAGTATTTAGGAGGTGGGGGCTCTCCATCAGTGGAGCTATTCAAGATATGCAGAACAAACTTCTGACTGTAATGATACAGGAATAGTTTAATACTGCCTTCAGAAAAATGTTCTGTTTCAAGGTTCTCCCCACTTTCATTCACTAAGACACATTGTTTATTAAATGCACTCTTTTCAGAAGAGTGTGAACATATTTAGTATTGTGCCATGATAAGGAGTCTAGCTGCATGATGTGTTTAAGTCGGCACAGTTGCCTTCTCATTAACCTCAGCAGAGAAAGGATCAGCAAAATGAAGTTCTATTTCTGTTACCTGTCTTTGTCTTCAGTTTTTCACGATCCATCAACCTTTTCATGATATTATATGAGCAGTAGCAACACAGGTCAAGTGCTTACTGTTCAATTTTGTAAACCTAATAACTAAATACCTCAGTATAAAGAGATGCACTTTTGTATAATACGAGGGCTTCTCCATGTGAAGAATTTAATGAGGGAAGTTTAAAATGGTGAAATACTGCTACTTCGATATTATAAGGCCCTTACGATTGTGTTTTTAAAACACCTTTGGAAATAGCTACTGGTTTATGTTATTGAGTAAAAGTCTTAAACTTGGCAAAAAAAAAAATTAAATGCAAAATCTGATTCTTTCTGTTACTGGGAGAAAAATGTGATATAATACGAGGGCTTCTCCATGTGAAGAATTTAATGAGGGAAGTTTAAAATGGTGAAATACTGCTACTTCGATATTATAAGGCCCTTACGATTGTGTTTTTAAAACACCTTTGGAAATAGCTACTGGTTTATGTTATTGAGTAAAAGTCTTAAACTTGGCAAAAAAAAAAATTAAATGCAAAATCTGATTCTTTCTGTTACTGGGAGAAAAATGTGAAAAGCCTTAGGTTTTGGGTTTTTCTCTGGGAATTTTTGTCATTTTGTTAGTGTATTTTTCCCCACAGGAACAGCTAGGTATTGCTATGCCCTCTTTTTAAGTTAGATATGAAGATTTTATTTCCAAGACTAATAAACATCAAGCTAATTGAATTTAAGGGTAAACATGAGAAGAGACATTAGAAAAAAGCCAAACTCCTGAATCTCAATCAAATTAAAATATCTATATTAAAATGGCTTTTTTCATCCCTGGTACCTACTTATCAAGTCTCATTCTAAAAAAAATACACTGAAGAAACTGGAACACTGCCAAATCTGGATACACTAAAGCAGATACACTTGACTACACTAAGACAAGAGATAGAGGATTTTGGGGGATTTTTGAAAGAGATTACATCCACTAATGCCACAAAAGAACATCATGATTTACATTATTACAGAGGAGTGCCGAATGAATTAGTAATCACTGGACATTTATTCTAAAGTGTCACAAGAAACTCTTAAGCAATCACCTGCCAGAAAAGCACAAGTTTAAAAACTTGTCACACAGAGAAAATGTCATAGTAGGTAATGAAAAAGCAAAAGTTATCCACAGAGTAGTTAACCCTGTGCTAAAACTCCATTTTATAAATTTGAGCTCCAATTTGCTCACTACCTGTCATGTCCTGGATACCAAAGCAAAAAACTGATGCAGCACCTTGTGTGATGTTGTTTGTTCCACAGAAGCAAGCAAGGGTGTGAATTTTACCTGATTAGAAATGAAGTCACTTTAGCAAATAAAAATAGATTATCACCTGGCAGAAATCTTGTTATTTCTCCAGGGATTTGATGTGTCTTTTTACTATAGGCTGTTACAAGTTTTGGATCAGATCACTCCTTATCTTTCATGTTGCCACAGGACTACAAGGAAGGAAAGATTCATTAAGGGAGCAGAAAGAATAGGAGTGAAGGGAATATAAGTGAACACAGAAATGAGTGCTTTGCTGGGAAAGAGGCTTCTAGGGCCCTGGGGTACCGATGGACCTTGCTGCCCCTGCCCAACTCCTCCAGGACTCCCCCAACCCTGCCCATGGCCCCACGACAGTATTTCAGCCCCTGAGGACGTAAGTGCCTGTCTCAGTGATGCTGCAGTAGAGCCAGTCTCCAGATTTCCACAGCCCTGCCTGCCCCCAGGGAAGTGCACAATGCCCAGGGCTGGGGCTGTCCCCAGTGCTCAACTGCTGCCCTTCTCCTGGCTGGGATGGTGGGACAAGTGCTGACTGCCAAGCCCTTCCTGCCAAACCCCAGGGGAATCCCTCACCATTCCAGCTCTCAGGGAATGCCTTTCCTTGCAGTACCCCAAATGAGATAGGTCATGGTACGAGTCCCCTTTCCCAAAGCAGATTGAGATTTTTTTCCTATTACTGTTTACATAATGAGGAAAAAGGATCAGAAACAGAGATTTGCACACTTGACTGTAAGCCCCAACCTCTACTCCACACAATTGCACTGCCATTTTCTCATTTTGCTGTCTTCCTACATTAAGTTCTCTGTTGCACTGTTCAGCAACAGTATGTAAGAATAAAAGGTGACACCTTTCCTAAAGCCTACTCCACAGTCTTCTGCACTTCCATGTTTTCACCATTTTTTGCAGACAGTCTGTAGGAGACAAGCTCAATGTTGTGGACCACCACTGTCCGCAGGCACCAAACAGTACGTAGAGCGCAGGGTGCCATGTACTGAGACAGCTTTACTCTAAAACCACGCTTTCTAACATGACAGTAATATGTCAGCTAATGTCTTGGTCAAAGCATGCCCCAACATTCATATGTATTTTATCTACCCAATAAAAATTATTGTTTCCCAGTAAAAGAACAAAGCACTGGGACCTAGATTTGCAGTTGGAATCAGCTGGTTTAGATCTGTTAAGGAAAATGCTATAATGATAGAAGCAGGACATAATTTTTGCCACACCTGTCTGCTTGTTTTAGCTATTCTGTCTTCAGTGGCCTTATTTAAAAAGTCAGTTCAGCTTCAAGAGGAACAATGGATCCTAAAGGTAGCAAATGAAAGTTATAATCTGCGTCATTTCTCAACTTGAATTTACAAAGGAATACAGAGTATTGAATCATAGAATCAGGTTAGGGATAAATGTCTGGGCCTGCATGCATTCCTTCTCTGAGCAGAATATTTATATCTAAAATGTTTTAATGTTGCATTTATTATTAAAGCTTTGAACTTAAATACCACTGCCCCATGAATGCACAAAGTCAAAAACACTCAATCTGACTTAAGCATGTTGTTAGATATAACCTGATCTTAAATTCAGATTCAACTCTTTCTTGGTTGAAAATAATGGATTGCCAATAGATGTTTAAATTAATTCAGTATGATATTACTAAACTTGTATCAAGTGGAAAATAAGATAGTTTGTTGAAGACATGTGTAAAGTACTTCACATCTACTCCTACATCATTACAGTCAGTCTTTTTAAGACAGGCCTCTTTTCAGTCTGTAACTCTACATTTTCAGGATAGTAATGAAAACAAGTTTCCAAGGAACAGGTATTCACTTGGTACATTGCCTATTTTAGAAACATTTGTTTAAAAAGTCACTGAAGTCTGAACACCACCCTCAGACAGTAGTACAGTGCTGCGAGTTTTTACAATTCCAAAGAATTTGATGAAGCTGTTCCCACTAACTCCAGATGAAGCATAAGGGTAAAAAATACTAAAGCACCAAGGCTGAGATTTAAGGAAAAACAATTTATTTTCAGATCAGATACCTACTGCTTCCAATTTAGATATTGGATAAACTATCTGAAATGAAAGCAGCAGACTGAAATTGAGTGTTTTTCTAACTTACTCTAATTACAATCAGCCAGTTTGGTGCATCCATAAGCAGAATCACCTCTTCTTCTTTGCCTGACCAGGGTGACCTGCCAAACAGGAGGTGTGAAGGTTGTCAAGGAACAACACAGCCTCCAAATAAGGAATGAAGGCTTTGAAGAAACTGTGAAGACCCTCTGGGGAAGAAATTAGACTTGTGAACTTAGAGGCGGGGGGAAAAGACATACAAACAGTTTAAACAAGTACTGAAGACAGAGGTCAACAGGGATGTTTCCAACTTGAAATCACCTGCTGGGGAAGAAATTAGCTTTGAACACCTAACACAAATCAATGGAGTAGAAGAAAAACATTTTAAATTATTCATCTTTGTCAGGAAATCCTGTTTTCTATCTTCCATGGCCTCCTCTACCCATGTTCCTGGAAAAATATAACCTGAGATGAACTGCAGTCTAATAATAAGAACAAAAACATAAGAGCAGAAAAGCAAACATAATGCATCTGAGCAAAGGGCCATGTAGCATGCCCCATCTCTGAAAGGGGCCTGTACTGAATGGGTGGTGAGAGAGTAGAGTGAAAGCATAGATTGATACTTTTCTCACTACCTTTCTGGTTTCCTGCAGTCTGCCATATAGAGGTGTTGGGGTTTTTTTTCAGTTAAAAGTGGCATCTGCATCCTGTTTGATAGCACTTATTGATTCTTATTCCATGAATTTGCCATGAATGTTTTTTCAAACCCATTTACACAAAGAGCCTCCACAGGAGCTGCTAGTGATGAGTTCCAGAGGTTTTTTTTTCCCTGCATACTGTGTGAAAGGGCACTTCTTTTTCTTTGATTTATACCTGCAGCCTGACCATTTCATCTGATGCTCCACTGGACTGTTGTGAGAAAAGGGGATAATTGTTCCATGTTACCTTTTCTCCATGCTACTCCATCATTTCCCCTCAGCTGATTTCCAGACCGAAGAGTCCTTATCTCTTGAAACTCTTTTCAAGTCTGCACTGGGTATTGCTGAGGTGGAGCTGTCTTCATAGCAGTATATATTGTACTGTGTTTTAGATCTGTGACCAAAGCAATGTTGATAACACAAAGATGTTTCAACCATTGTTGAACATTTTTTGCACAGTACCAAGGCTGTCCCTGTCTTTCATTCTTCCCCCACAGCTAGTAGACTGAGGATGGGGGAGCAAATATGAGAAAAATCATAGGTTAAAACACAGACAGTTTAATAAGTAGAGAAAAAGCTGCATATGCAAATACAAACAAAATGAAGATTCCATTCACCACTTCCCATGGGTAGGCAGATGTTCAGCCATCTCCAAGATAACAGGGCTCCATCATAAATGTTTGCTTGTGAAGACAAACACCATCACTCTGACATAATCTGTGTCCTCCCTGCCCTCCTCATTCTTCACCCAGTGCCTTTATATGGTCACCATGATGTCCTGTGGTATGGACTATCTCTATGGTCAGTTGGGGTCAGCTCTCCCAGCTCTGTCCCCTCCCAGCTTCTTGTGAACCCCCAATGTCCCCACTGCTGGGGTGGGGTGAGAAGCAGGAAAGGCCTTGGCTCTGTGTAAGCATTGCATGGCAATAAAAAAAAAATATCTCTGTATTATCAATAATATTTTCAGCACAAATCCAAAGCATATACCTATACTAGCTACTATGAAGAAAATTAACTCTATCCTAGCCAAAACAAGCATTTAGTTCCAACCCTCCTGCCATGGGCAGGGACAACCTCCACTACACCAGGCTGCCCAAAGCCTCATCCAACCTGGCCTCCAGGAAGGAAGCAGCCACAGCTTTCCTGGGCAGCCTGTGCCAGGGCCTCACCGCCCTCATAGAATTTTTTTTTTTTCTATCTAATCTGAATCTGCCCTCTTTGTTTAAAACCCTTACCCCTCATCCTATCACTACATCATGAGAATAACAGTAGATTAAAAACTAAGCAACAGTCAGTAAGGAGGATTATGCAGAGCAAAGAACAGCATTTACAGCATCCAGGATAACATCCCATTCAAAAGTAATACTTAATGCAAATAACTAGAATTTAATGCAAATTAACTAACTTTTCCCCTAGGATAAAAGCTTATGTGCTATAGAAAACTGCAATAACCTTCATGATAGAGGTATCGCCAGTCTCAAATTCTGGTAAGGGCAGTTAGCAAAGACAGTCAAATCTGTAGTTTATACTTGATTTTCATTCCTCTTCAGCATACAGTATCTTCTAAAACTGCAACGTAACACACATACATATGTTCTTTGAATTAACTCCTGCTGCTGCATTTTATGGAGTCTCTTGTGTCTTTCCATTTAGGCAAGCTTTCAGTTTTCTCTAACACTGACCTTTCCTCATGATAGCCTCCATAATTTTTCTATCAAGTCAGGCAGGTCCAGTAAAAATTGGATTTAGTTTGGGTTTGGTTTTTTTCACTTTTTTTTTGTTTTACCTTTTATATGACTATTACTAATAGCAGGCATTTATATAGTACTTTTCTTCAGCAGATACCAAAGTGCTTTAGGAAGGAGATAGATAGCACTATCTATCTTTCTCCTTCAGGAAAGGAAACACAAGTGGTGAAATAACTGTCCCTAAGCCTTTTAACATATGACTAGCAAACCAGGACTAAAATCCTTCTCAGTCCCAATAATCATTACATTGCATGCACCAACAGGGTGGAATTCATATGTGTGTTTATACACTGTAGTGAGAATTCATCCAGGCATTTCAGTTTTCTTGTAATGCAGCAAGACCTCTACAAATATACCTGGCTTAGTGGGCACTAACAAACAGGAAAGACTTCTAATAAAAAAACTTCTTTCTTTACTAATAATAAACTGTGATGGATTGTTGTAAAAAATTGCATTTTCATTTCAGTGCTGTGACAGTTTTCAGACTGCAAGTTTCAGGCTGGGACATAGCGAAGTCAGCTTTGCATTGTTACTTGGTCCATAAAGGAAACCTTTGAAATATCATTCAAAACCAACCTTTAATTAAAAATAACCATATACAGCACTGAAAAGAGAAAGTATATGACAAGGGTTTGTGCTAAATGACAAGCATTGACAGCAGACTGACCAAAATACATTGAAATGTGTTGGAATTCAATTTTAAAGCAACCTAATTCACTATTACATGAAGGCTCCTTCCCACTGCCTGGCTGGAGAAACAACCATAAGGTAAATAAGAATAAAACTTACTGGCACTAGGTAATGCTTGTCACAATCACTTAGTCAAAATGGTTCAGGTAATGACTTCTTCACTGTGAGATCTATTACAGCTCAACTCCAGCTTGAATTTAAACAAGCAGCAGAGAAAAAGGAGACAAACTAAGAAGCAAGGAGAAAGCAATGCAGCAGGAAAGAAACTCCTATTTAATATTAAAACACTCCACAAGTAAAAGCTGGAGAGAGGAAAAAAAAATGGCTACAGTACTTCAAACAGAGGTAGTAAACACATTTTAATCCTGATTTCAGCTTCTGACTTTATATCACTGTAAAAAAAGTGCAATCTTTTTTCTTAAATTTCCTGAAATTATAATTATTTCTGTACTGTCGCATGGTAAAACATGCAAATAAAATGTCAGAACCAAAGGGACATTTCTGCCAACATCTTCTTTTAAGGATGTGTGCTCTTGGGTAAATGTATTTTTTTCCAACTCCAAGTTACAGAACTGCAATCATTACTAGCCGGGATATTTTTCTGTGCTAGGGACTTCTGCAGAAGCTTTACCCTGTATACTTTCTGAGACCATCAAGATCATTGGTACATTACAGATTTATTCTCTCTGTAAAAAAAAATGTGTATGTTCTTAAATCACAGTTACTGGTACGCAATAAATATTTGAAGCTTTTTTTTTTAAAACAAGATTTTTGTGGTTTTAGCATCATTTTACCATCATGTACCATTAGCCACAAAAGACTGACACTATCTCAGGTACTCTTAGAGCACCGGTAACTTGATCAGCTTCTCTCTTTCTCCTACATGCAGCTTTTCCTACTTGTTTGGGGTTTTTTTTTTCCTAAATAATGATGAAACAGCACATGTGGTTTTCCCAACGTTAACGGACATCTTTATGTCCTTTGTATGTCTTTTATTACACTTCTTAAACTCTGGTTGAGGAAAGTTGTGTTGTGATAGCCATGAATGTCATAACCTCTGTATACTGAGTGAAGACCAGAACTAAATACTATTCTTGCTGCATCAGTCAAGTTATCATAAACCAGAGCTGTGATAACAAGTTTTTTTGTTAGCTTAGCAGTTTTACACTGCTAAAAGTATGCATACTCGTAATTTCTACTTCTTCCTACAATTCTTTTTCTTTCCATGAGGCCATTTACAATTGCCAATTCAAATTTCATTCCTTCTGTGAGCATGTTCCTGAGAAATATAAACACATATCTCATGGTAATAACAAGTGATGAACTACAGCATGATTTTAAAGTTTTGTATTCTAAACAAATACTTGGTATAAATCAAATCTTGGAAGTTAAATTTCAATTCAGACTATGTATTATTGACTTTGAGACTTCATGGCAACAAGAATGTTTGACTGATACATCATAAGAATTATTCCTTTCTGTTCTTGATCATGGCAGCTGTGCTGAGAGGAAACACCATAGCTGATGGGGCCCATGAGAGAAAGCTGTTACACTATTCTGTATTCATTACAGAGCCTAATTACTCTCAGATTACAATGCAAAATGCATCTGCTTTAAATGACATTCTAGTAATAGACACGCAGAGTGAACCAAATAGCTCTTCATAATGTCATATAAGTGATTTCTTCTTCAAGAGGGTGAATGGCATCGATATGCACATATATATTATTCACAACAATTTAACACTAATTATTCACAGCAGTTGAATGGCTTCTTTTCATTGTATCCAATAATACCTCAACATTGTAAGTAAGATCTATATTACTGGATCCAGGAGTGCATCCATGCTCTTAGATACAGACTACCCATTTCTCCTCACTTCCAACCCAGTCTGAAAGAGTGGTGGTGCCCCAGACCCTCCTTTCACTCCATCTCTACTGCTCCTTGTTTCCATACAAATAAAATACATGCATGTAGGCTAGATAGGAGCAGCAGAGCTCTTCAATTAAAAACAGATCAGAGCAAAAAACAGGGGAGGATTGTCTCTTCTGTGAGTGCTGCAACAAGAGGAGTGAATTCATCTGGAGAGTCCAGTAACTTTAAAGAGAAACTGAATTGCTACTTAGCAAGATTGCTTCTGTTCTGGTTTTATTCACTTTTTCTTTATAGTTATTGTTCCAGTTTGCCTATAGTAATAATAACATTCAAATTCCCTTTTTAGAGGGATTTAGTATCTTACAGAACATTCAAGGGCCAGCTAGTCTAGTACTACATCAGTCATGATGGAAAATAGGGGTGATATTTTTAGGAAGAAGTTTCTTTGTCTTTTTCTGGTTTTGTTTTTTTTTTTTTAATAGAATGATTTCATGTGTCAAAGAAGGATGAAGAACCAGCAGCAAACATATTAGAATTTTTAGAATATTAGAATTTTTTTGTGTACATAGTGTAACTTTATAAAAGCAATCTAACCAGAAGAAATATTTTCTGTGGATTAGAAGTTGTACACTAAGGTTTAGCCTGCAGTGAATTTGTACTGATGAATTATAAACCACTCAAAATTGTAGTGTAAACAACCATAATAGAAATCCTGATTTTGGAACTTTACTAGCATGTGACAGAGCACCACTGTAATAAGGCCTTTTAATTTGCATAACTCTTCAATATTTTATTAAAATATTTTAAACATGCTCTAAATAAACTTAGCCACACTTAATGCTAATATATTGTATTTTCATGGGGTTTTTTAGAAATAATTTTGCTTTATAGTAAAATTACCTAGGTTATTTCACCACAACTATACCATAAATTGCGTCTCAGTTCATACTTCTCACAGGACCTCTTTTCAATGAAAATATTATCCATTGCTCCTTTCTTTCTAGAAAATGATAGTGCAGACTTTCTATGATGACTTGAATGTGGAGCTTGAGAAAGACTATTTTAGTTTGGGTAACTCTAGAACCTCTAGGTAACATCACTTCTATCTTCCCCTACAATCCTGGATTCTAAAGACAAGGGAATTTTTTTATTCCGTTCTAGTTGCACTAAAGAAAATGAGAGTAGTAAAGGAGGGAAGTAGAAAATTGGTTATAAGACTTAAAAAGAGTGGGGAAAGTTAAAAATGCAGCAGTGCAAAAACAGTCAATTGTAAGAGAAAAAATTGTCAATATGAGAGCAAGGGACCTCCACAGCACACATTGCTTTCAAAGCCAAATACAACAGGTAATCTCTTGTCATACCTTGGTAGTAACATGAGAACACTTGAATGAAAAGAAGGTTACAAATTGCAAAGCTTAAAAATAGGGATAGAAAAGAAATCTGGAAAAATTTGAGACCAAATGCTTTTTCATTTTAAATTTTACTGTCATTTTACTGTCTGATAATACTGAAAAATTATTCCATATATATATATATATATATATATTTGGGTTACACAGGGGACATGGAAAGAAGCAGATGTTTCTTTCAAAGACTGAGTACTGAAAAGAATAGATAAATAACAGTTTCCTTCATTCACAGACTTTAATAATATATTTTAGAGTTCTCCCAAAAGACAAAAAAGGGGGTGGAGTGGCACACGTTTGCAATGGGATTTTCAGCATTACTATTTGGCAGTAGGAAATAAACAGAAAGAGATCTGACTGACAATAAAAGCTTTTCAAGCAGTGCAGTGTGGGGGAAGACTATGAAGTTTATGGGGTTTCACAACAGAGAGGACTGTAAAAGAGAGTCTATGATAAGGCAATTCTAG
>VZTU01020182.1:0-23574 GCA_013400835.1 Zapornia atra | reverse complement strand
TATGCAACATCTGACAGTGTGGAAAGGTTGCTAATTCTAAGGTTGAAGACAGCATCGGTGTTTAAGAGGCCCATAGAGGTGAAAAGATTTTAGAGAATCTTTCCCTTAAAAAGGAAAACACCAGCGTTCCTATGTACAATTCATCATCCCACTTAATTATTTATAACTGTCACAGATATCTGATAATCAAAACAATCTGGATTGATTGCTGACTATGATGCAGGATTGCTTAGACTAATGTCACATACTGCTTCATTGTTCCTTTGATTAAGAGCCCTTGTTTGTTGAATAGCTTTAAAGAACCCCCACATTAATGCAATTGGAGAAAAACTGTGAAAAAATATATTTAGAGTGTCAGTTCTACCAAACTCCAATGAATCGGGGAGAAGAAATTATGTCACTACATTTTTTCAGTTCATTTTCAGCAATATAATTCAAGAAATTCTATATATGAAAAGCAAGTAAGAGGGGAAAAAACCCAAACGAAAACAAACAAAAAAACCCAAAACAAAAAAGACAACAAACTCTCAGGGGAGAGCACACAACATGGAAGTGTAAGAGAATCTATTTTTTTCCACTCTTGCTCTCATTCTTCTACCAGATTCTCTCAAACTATTCATAACTTTTAAAGGTGATATGGTGATGTGTCAAGTTTGGCAGATAGGTGAGTGGTTACAAGTACATACACAATGGAACAACTATGTGCTAATGGTGATGATAGCTGGTAATGAGGCATCATTATGGCATTTTAATGTGTCTTGTCATTTACTTGGGAGTAAAGGGTGTCTTCAAGAAACATAACCCAACCTGAGGGTTTGCTGGAGGCAGGTATTTACCACTGTATAGGAAAAAAAACCCAAAAAACCCAAACCTGTTGGCAGTACAGGTGTTTCATTTCAGCTTTACTTACCAATAATTTCATAGCAGTCAAAGAGTCTTTATGTTTCAGAAGCAAAGTTTCTTGGTAAAAGAGACATAGCAAAGTCATCAGTTTTACCTGTACAAAAGGGACTTTTATTCTTTTTATTGTGCAGATCCTAGTGCTTGCTGTAGTCTAAGCTTTCTTCTGGGCTGCTCATAGATTGGACTCCAAGAACATGTCTTCACTAGACACACATTAAATTAGCAAATGACAGGAAGACAGACTTTGTCAGCAGGCCATGTTTAAGTATTCTTCACTTTCTCCTGTTTACAGAACAACAGGTCAAACCTCAGTCATGTTGACTTAAACTTGTCTTAGCTATAACAGACAGATGCTGAAAAAATTTGGTGAAGAATTATAAACACGTTAAAAAAAAAAGTTGATTGTGAAGTATATAATGAAATAATAAGATTTTCTCTTTTTTTCTTAGCCTCAGTTCATTAGATTTAGAGTTTATGCCTAATCATATATTTAGCTAAATTAGTACACGAAAAAATCAGCAATTAGATAGTCAAAAGCAACCTCTGCATGCATCCAGCTATACAGTAGGAATTACTAGTAGAAAAACACATACTGAAATATTTGAATTACCTTGAACTGCATGCAGTAAGGACCCTGAGAAGAAAAGCACCCCACAATCAAGGAGAGAGAGGACATACACTGGAGGGAACTGCTGAGTGACAGGTTAATTGTTTGGGTAAATTTGTTCTACTTTGTTAGAACAGTAGCCAGTGATGGGACCTGCTTTTACTGGAATGAAAGAACAATTGCATCCACTGCTAACATTCACTAAAGTCCCTAAACTTTATTCCCATCATGAAAAATTTCTGAAGCTATTTTAATATATTTATTCAAAAACTTTTCTGACCAAAATTACACAGTTATGTTTTTATTTTCCTCTCAGCTTTCTATTAGCTTTGTTACAAATCTTCTGTTGCAAATCAAAGAAAGCACACTTCACAGAGCTAGCCTTGCATTATCCTCTAAAATAGAATGGCTGAGGTAGATATACTATTTCTTTGCCTCTAGGACAATGCAACATTTAAAATCAGCAAAGCTTTTCAATACTGCTTCGTAAAATAAGCTTGAGGAGATACTTAGTATTTCTAGATTCTAAAGCAAATTCTGACCTTTTTGATCTTCATGTAGCTTCTACAGTATTTTCATTAAATCTAAACAGACACTGGGAAACTTTATTGTGTCCTCTAAAACTTCGTTGATGCATTTATTTTGAAGATACCAGAAAATCTTAGTAACTAAGTATCAAAGCATGAGCATAGACTGCCCAAGCTTCCAAGTATCGAGGAACATAAATACTTAAAAGACAATCCACTACTTCAGCTGCTGGTAGTTTACACTAGAGAAAGCTTTTCCACAGTTCAGTGTAATTTCTATTCAAAAGATCATGTTCAAATGTGATCCCGTTTGATCCTGCACAGTAACGAGCTGATCCTGCCACAGGAAGGAGCTGTCGTGTGTCCATGGTATCTCCTGAGGAAGCTCAGTGTTCTAAGAAGAAAATAAGAACAAGGCCATAAGCTAGACCAAAACTGTCTAAAGAAAACAGTGGTCTGGAAATAGGTCCTACCCTCCAGCTGGTGGCCAGGGCTTAACACAACCAAAAAACTGACCTCTTTGCTGTAGAATGTAGTACATCAAACATGATCAGGTATTAACATGGTTGGTTTGAATCCCCAGTGAGGTTCCTGAAGGACCTGTATCCAAATGCAGGAGCAGTGCTGGCTTGCTCTGTTCTGTGCTCTGACAGAGCTCAGGAAGGACATCATCTGCTCTCCTAGCAGGGCTGTGGTTTAATTCTGTTGTTTTATACACACACACAAGCACATTCATAATCAATACTATGTTTATTTCCATCTCAATTACTTTTTTTTTTTCTTAAAGAATGTTCTTGGCTTTCTAATAAATGTAATTCTTGTAAAATATTGCAACATTTTGAAAACATGAGTATATATACATATATAGAACAGATACCAACAAATGTAATGTTGCTCAGCATAATTAGGAGACATTCTATGTTCACTTGTCACAATGACTGGGCTGCTCACCAGTCCCATTGGGATTAAAAACAGTAAAAGATTTCATTTCACTTCTTTCTTGGTCCAAACTTTCTTTTACTCTGTTTAATTTCTGTGACTTTGAGAAGTTGACAGAAAAATATGTGTTTAATACAGTTGTGACTGAGACCCTAGACTGCTACTTTTTATTTCCCTTCATTTGAGATTTAGGGCTTATCCTCATAAGACACTGGGAATGAATTTCACAAAAGTTGCTTCAAAAACCTTTCAAAAGACTTTCTTCCACAGAATCACACCTTCCATGCCCAAACTTTGAAAAGAAATGCTCTCTTACTCAGTCTCCTCCAGGCCATTTTTATTTATTTTTTTCATTATCAATGAGCTCATTTCCTGTCTAGTGAAAGCTTTGAGCCTTTTCACAGTATACATATTACAGGATCAGCTGCATTTTTCCCACCAGCTCAGCAAAGAAGTGATGTTGGGTAATTGGGAGCCACAGGTACAGCACTTGAACAGACTGAATCAGAGCTCTATTCCTGTCATCTATGTGAGCAGTGCAAAAGCTAGGGAGTGGGGAGATGAAACCAGGCTACCCAGGCTCTGATTTAACTTGATATTTATACAGGTTGCATGCTTGTCACTTATATAATAAAATGTTTATATTACAGTATTTATATGTCAGCCAAATTAAGGAGTCCTGTTCTAAAGTGTCGGATGTCAGCTTGATGTGGTAGCCCTCATAAATAAAAGAATTACTTAATCCTCTGCTATATGAAATATCTTTGAGTGTACATACCTTACTTTCTGTCTTCTGAAAGACATTATATCCTTATATCTTATAAAAGAGAGACATTCAATATGACACAGAAGAGCTTAAAGAAAAAATGTTTTAAAAAGCTAAGGTCAAAAGATAAATATGACTGTAGCTCAACATGCTAAAAATGTAATGGATATCAGCATTCTACTTTATTATAGTGAAATATTAGTGTCTAAGACATCTGCACAGGTCTGACAGATCTGACACAGGTCTCAAGGTATATCTGCACTTTGGTAGGTCAAGAAGGGGGTGCCAGACCATTATTTAAGAGGACAGCAGAAAGCTTTATCTAACTATCTTTGCTATAGTTAAGTGAAGCAAAACTCATTTCCTTTGTCTGCTCCAAATTTGTATTCCAGAGACAACAGTGAGCAAGAACAAAGAAAATAATAATAGCCAAAGAAAGAAAGAAACAACCAACCATTCTTCTGGGGAGATAAAAAGTATTATTTAAAAAAAAAAAAAGCAACACCAAAAAAGAAATAAACAAACAAAAAAAAAAACAAAGCAGAAACAAGTTTCAAGAGTGTATATCTTAGTTTTGAGACTGGAATAAGAGACCAACTCCCACCTGGCTACAATCTCCTTTCAGGTCACTGTAGAGAGTGATAAGGGTGATAAGGTCTCCCCTTTCTTTAGTTTTATAGAGGCAAAACTAATTGTTGACAGGTTTTGTGAGACAATATTATGGACAAAGATAATTAGTATCAAAGAATAAGTGGAATCATAAATTATAACTGTATCTGATCTTGACTGTATAAATTGTAGCTTGACACCCCATCCACTCCATATTTTATCTGCAGAGTATACATTTCTCTTCCAGTCAAATAGTCATGACATTACTATTTTTTAAGAGACTCCTTGGTTTTGCTTTTCTTTTTTGAGTTATCTTTTAGTTTTAAGAAAATATGAAAAGGTGTAAGTGAAGTGTTTCTCTTCCTAATTGTTTGAAAAACATTAAAGCAAGTATCACATAATTCATTCTAACTATATACTCATATAACTCTATTTGGCTTACTATAAACTTTTTCTTAAGACAAAGAACCTATTTCTTAATCCTAAGAAGTAAAGAAATTGTAGTTATTATATCAAAGCACTTAGAACAATTATTTTTGTATAGGACTTGTGGTTTGAAGGTTCTTTCCTCTTATTTTGCTGGGGGAGGGGAGCTGTATTGTTTTTTTCCTTAATGGCTATTCATTTTTAATTTCACTATGCTTGAGGGTAGTTGTACTCACCTGTTTAATCAGATAAGAGAAATTAATGGGAAGCAGATTCTGAAGAGAGGACAAGGCAGCACACAAAACTTCTCACGTCTTAAATATTTCTGAATTGTCAGCAGCAGGGAGACAGAAGTTGGATGTACTGCCAGGAACCATGGTAACTGAATCTGTAGTAGCCTTTTCCATTAGTCAGACTACTCTCCTTCTCCATAGTGCCAAAGGAACTGCTGATCCCTGGAAGATGCTGAGAATCAGCCTGGTCACTTGCTGTGTGCACCTTTTTTTCTTTCTTTTTTTTTTTTTTTTGTCTAATTGGGGCTGATCTGGCTAAAAAACACTTCACAACCTCATAGAGGTTGATGAAACAGGAGGTGGACCAAGACATGCAAACAAGGATGAAATGTTTCACTGTTACAGTTTGCAGCTAGTGTACAGTGGAAAGAAAAATCCAACTCTTGGGGTTGAAAGTTTTGAGATTTCCCCAGTCGACGTGTCTATGTACAAAAGACCTGATATCTTTACAGAACTATGTTCTCTTATAATGCCTCTCCTCCCCTCACCTGTTTGTGAGGAGCAAAGAGATGAATTAGACTAAGCAGCATCAGAGCCTGAATAAAGTACACTGAGCTATATTCTGTAGGATGAACAGCCTACAAGGTCTGCCTTGTTGTATTAATAAAACTGGGGAAACCATATATGCTACCACCACCAAAAATAAGTCACATTACTTTCTGCCTTACAACACAACATTTTGCAGTATAACAACTTTGCCTTGGTTCTCGCCCCTTGCTTCTTTTTTTCCAGACAGTTCTAATTCCCATCCAATTAATACTGAATATAAAAATTAACCTAATAGCAGGATAATTTGTAAAGTGCTTTGAAATTCAGTGTAAAGAATTTAATAAGGCTAATGTTATTTTCTTGCTTAAAAATTAGTATAAGATTCCCAATTACTTTCCCTATGAGCAGTTCACTTTTCAAAGATTTTTTAATTATAAGTGTACAATGAAAATAAAATTAGCCGGTAATTTTAGAGAAAAGTAATTGTAATGCATACCTTACTAGCCTAAGTGACATCAGAGATTCCCTAGTGTTTGAAAACCTCTCATAGAAGATTTCTGAATTTGGCATTATTTTATTACTGGGTTTACTGCTGTGAAAAGAAAAATTCTTTCTCTTTTCTTCTCTTGTCTCTTTGCAGTTGTTTTTCTATAAATTATACTTCATGAGGATATCTACTAATTATTGAAGAGAAACAAAACAAAAGAAAACAAACCCTATTCCAAGATTATATTAGTGATTTCATAATCAATCAGGTTTATCTTCAGAAGAAACAAATTACTCGTTTGAAGTTGATCCAGCACACAAATGGCTTTACTTATTACCCATATTATGGCTTCAGCCCCTTGACATGCAGTGATACAAGTCAGATTGTAACTGCACATGTACATTTTACCTGAACAGCCAGCTCTGGTTTTCTCCCTACAGACTCTACAGATCTGAGACTTCTATGTTCCTTGCAGCAGTACTAAGTTTCCACATTAGCTCTGGGCCCCTGAGATATATTTTTAGCTCAGGAGTCTCCCAGGAATTCCCAACTAAACCATAGTCCAAATTCAGAAAATTATTGAATTATTAATTTAATTATATATTTAAAAGCTGATTTAACTTGGCATTAGTTATAATAAACTTTAGTGCTAATAACATTTCCTGATTATCATTTCAACAAATGATTATGCATTTATCTTTTTTATTATCAATTTTAAATAGCTTTCCAGCTGCTTGAGCTGTAGTCTCTGCTACAAGCTTATGTATTCACTCTCAGAAGCTGGAGATGCACATTGTGAGCTCATCAGTCTGCAAAACTGGAGCAACAGGCAACTCCAGCAGAGGGAAAAGGAATGCATAGCTGAGGAGAGGAGAGCAAAAGCTCTCATTTCTTGCCCTCTTACTGCATTCAAGCAAGGTGCATTTCTCTGATAGAAGTCATCTATTTGCATAGCCATATAGCTCCTGGTACTCAGTTCTCCCTTGAGCTTAAGTTTACCATCACTATTTCTGCCACTGAACATTAAATCTACCCAGTGAATGTTAAATCTAATCCTCTTACAACATGAGGAGGGACATGATGCTATGATTTTTTTAGCTAATTAATTATATCAGTGGGAAGATTTGGCGAGCAGATGGAAATTCTGCCCAGAGCATCCATTAATAATACTTTTTAAAAAGAATTTTGCACGTGACAGTGGAGAGCAAACCTGAAGGAACTTGAAGAACACAGAACTAGGAAACCAAATTAATTCAGTGATATATTATTTTTCCCCATCTTACCATTGCAGCAGAATCTAGTGTCCTTATGTCGAGTTTCAATCTGACAGACTATGGCAAGAAGTAAAATAATGACAATCTGCAGGTGGAATTGTGACATTTGCACAAGTCCAGGAAGATGATGTCTGTGCTAGGCATTCAACACTGTCCAGCATGTCATCTTTGTCTCTAAATTGGGGAGACATGGATGGACCACTCAGTGGATAAGGAACCAGCTGGATGGTCACACTCAGAGTTGTGGTCAATGGCTCAATGTTCACGTGGAGGTCTGTGATGAGTGCAGTTCCTCAGGTGTCAGTACTGGGACTGGCACAGTTCAACATCTTAGTCAGTGACATGGACAGCAGGATAGAGTGCACCCTCAGCAAGTGTGCCAATGACACCAAGCTGTGTGGTGAGATTGACATGACGGAGGAAGGGATGCCATCCAGAGGCATCTTTGACAGGCTGGAGAGATGGACTCATAAAAACTGCATGAAGTTTAACAAGACCAAGTGCAAGGTCCTGCATGTGAGTTGTCACAATCTCAAGCACAACTACAGGCTGGGTGGAGAATGGATTGAGAACAGCCCTGAGGAGAAGGACTAAGGGATGCTGATCGATGACAACCTCAACGTAAGCCAACAGTGTGCACTAACAGCTCAGAAGGCCAATCGTGTCCTGGGCTGCATCAAGAACAGCCTGACCAGCAGGTTGTGGGAAGTGATTCTTCCCCTCTACTCTGCTCTCATGAGACGCTCCACCTGGAGTACTGGGTCCAGATCTGGGATCCCCAGNGCCTGACCAGCAGGTTGTGGGAAGTGATTCTTCCCCTCTACTCTGCTCTCATGAGACGCTCCACCTGGAGTACTGGGTCCAGCTCTGGGATCCCCAGTACAGGAAAGACATAGAGCAGTTGGAGCGAGTCCAGAGGAGGGCCATGAACATGACCAGGGGGCTGGAGTACCTCTCCTATGAAGACAGGCTGAGAGAGCTGGGCTTATTCAGCCTAGAGAAGATAAGGTTCCATGGAGAACTAATTAGGGCGTACCAATTCTTAAAGGAGTCCTACAGGAAAGTGGGAGAGGGACTGTTCATCAGGGAGTGTAGTGATAGGACAAGGTGTAATGGCTTCAAGCTGAAAGAGGGTAGACATTAGGAAGAAATTCTTTACTGAAGGTGGTGAGGCACTGGCCCAGATTGCCCAGAGAGGTTCCCACGCCTGGAAGCGCTTAAGGCCAGGTTGGATAAGGCTTTGAGCAACCTGAACTAGTGAAGGGTGTCCCTGCCCATGTCAGCAGAATTTTAACTAGATGACCTTTGAGGTTTCTTCCAACCCAAAGCACTCGAGGATTCTATAATTCTATAAGCCAGGATGGACTTTCAAAAACTCAGAAGTTTGTTCAGCCTCTCAGGTGCAATCTCCAAGGAATTACTAAAGCGTAGCTCTTGCATTTTCAAAGCATAGCCACTGAGCAATTTTATCTGGACAGACTTAACAAGATTGTTCAACAAGATAAATTCAAAAAGACTGGCAGAAAATACTCAAGGAAGATAACAGCCACAACACAACTGAATGCATGATTCCCAGCAGGGAAAAATCAGCCAGGCAGAAAATAATAGTGGCATAAAATATCAGTAACAAACTATAAATTCATAAGGCAGTCTTCTTGTAGACAGATCTCACTTAAGGATTTGTACAAGGAGGTACTACATAGGACAAGAGAGTCAGCTGTCTTTGCCCTGTTTCACTGGTATTATGTGGTCATTTTGGATACCTTCCTTTTAAGAATGATTCTGGCAAGCTTCAGAGTCCAGAGAGGAGAACTGGAGAATATATGGAGAAATCAAAGAGGTCTAGAAAACATTACTTAGTAAAAGGTAGAAATTGTATTTAGCCCAAAAAAAAAAAAAAGGAATGGCTGGCTGGAAGAAAACATGACTGTTTTCCATTGCTTGAAAAGCAGTAAGAAGAAGGGAGACAAAGATTTCTTCAGATACAAAGGGGGAAGGACAAGCAGGAATCAGTAAAGACTTCAGGTTTAGAGAAGTAAAAATGTTCTAATGAGGAGTAATGAGGCACGTCAGCAGCATACCCAAGGATATGATGAACCATTCTTCACTGTTTTTAAGAACAGATTAGACAAGCATATGGTAGTTTTACATGATCCAACTTCAGTGCAATGGATTGAATGAAATGCCTTGAATTCTGGAGAATCTTTCTGACAACGTATGTCTATGATCCTTTCCTCTTTGCCTATTAACCTGAAATGTACTTTCAAAACATCACAGTGATTACAGTTTTTTGAAAAAGGATAGTAGTAGTCAGTATAGAATGCCAGTTTAATTTTGCAAATAACAGAAGTCGAAGTATTCTCTTATACTTCTGCAATACACTGAATGATTCCTTCATTTGCAGTATATTGGGAAGACTTTCAATGCCATACATTCACCTAAGGC
The DNA here is from genome assembly GCA_013400835.1 of Zapornia atra. NCBI lineage: Eukaryota > Metazoa > Chordata > Aves > Gruiformes > Rallidae > Zapornia > Zapornia atra. The sequence continues at coordinate 13,809 of VZTU01020182.1, read as the reverse complement.
ATATCTCTAATACAATGCTCTTTTCTCCTCTTAACTGCAAAAAGAAAGGATTTTAATCAAATATCCTTAAAAAGAGATCTGATGAGTAAAATGAATCTATTTAAATATAGCAGAATCAGGCATGATTAAGTGCATAAAGAATTGAGGTTAAAAGTGGCTACAATAAAAGGTTGAGTAAAAATTAATTTTAGCATATGCTTTGTATAATACCGCATAAGCTACTCTTTTGTTTCGTTGCCTCTATTTTGGAGCCTTAATTTTCAGTTAGTCACTGGCTTACATCTTATCTCACACCATAATGGCAGAAATTAATGGGATAAAAGCACTCCATTCAAAGACAAATTATCATTTCACTGATCTACTTCACTGAGTGCAAATTCCCTCTGCTCCCATTAAAAGCTTTAGAGCAGTAGAAAAATGCTAGTTAACTAAAATTGTGTTTCTTTTCTTAGACCATAAAATTTTCGTTTATTCTGTCTGTAATACCCTTGTGTAAATACAGTAATTTTGAAGCCTTTCAGTATAGTGTGATACATATTTTGGCATTGTTACATGTCTGGATTTCTTCCATGGTACTTTAATTTTGTGGTTCAGTGAGCAAAACTAAGAGTTCTCCTGAAGGGCCTGTGCTTAAAACAGTCAGGGGCGTGTTGCCTGCTGAAACAGTCAATCTTTCCCCTTGACGAGAGTGTCCATCCAGTGCTTTTATGAACTGCATCTTTGTTTAAATTTGCATCAGTTCTTAGGAACAACTTCTTTCTGGCAAATAACAAGATGTAGTAGACGACAAGGAAAAATGTTTTCAGGATATGATACAAAAATGTGATTTCTGTTGGAACAGAAGAGTTTTCAACAATTGGAGAGGAAGCTACAATTCAAAAAAACACTGAGAGATGTCTTCAGCTGTTTGAGGTTGAAACTCCTCTTGAAGGTAAAGATCAAGATTTCTATTTAAAGAACAGAATATACATTAAATATCATTTTCCAAGTCCAGTAATTGCAATTCCTTCTACTGCTAGGAAAAGAATAAGAAAAGTTCCCCAATGTGATTAGAAGAGCAGAGTTCTTTGATAATGTTAATCCTTTAGATCAATCCATGAAATAAAGTGTTACTTAAAGATTTTACCAGTATACTATATCATACTTGCTCTAGAGAGAGCTTAAATATATGTTCACGCCCCATGTACACATGCACATGTAATAAGTACACACACACATAAATTTGCCATTAATATGTTTATGTATTCAGTATCTGAAAAACTATTAATTAAAAGAAGACTACAGCTGCCAATGTGAACTTTGAACTACAAAACAGAATGTTTCTTCCTCTCCTGAATTATCCCAGAATATTCATTAACAAGGCCTAGTATATACAGCTGCAAACAATATGTATTTAATGTATGACAGTAGTCATAGCCTCCAGGGCAAAATAAAATAAATCAACAAATAACCATTATTTCCTCAGAAATCCAAACCAGAAGAGCCACTAGAAGCATTATGAAATAAATAATTTTAAGTCTTAAGAAAGCATATAGGCATTCCTTCTACTAATTTTTGCAAACAACTAATAAACAACCGATTTTCATCTGTTTGTAAGGTTCCTGCTAATTTAAATAATCTTATACCTTTTTTCCACTCACCAAAAAAATTATATTTGAAGTCCTGGAATTTCAGTCTGTACTGGTAGAAACTTTTCATTAAAATCTTACAAATTAAGCCCAGAATTGCTCTGAATGCTACAAGTTTAATTGATTTTGGTGAACCTTTGCCTGATCAAGTCTGATACAACAATGAAGATTAGTCTTTATCTCCTGTGTAGGTAGAGTAATGGAGGATGTAGCACTGACCAAGGCTGATACAGGCACAGAAATTTTTCTGTGCAACTCATCTTAGACAAGGTGCCTTGGAAAATCACCGAATAAATTGCTAGATCAGTGAAGACAAAGTTTTATCCTAGAGGAAAATCAGGATGTTATTCAGTTAGTCTTTGTGGCCCTGGAAATGTAACCACTTATCATAAACAAGAGCTTTGGGTTAGGGAATTCTGTGGGAACAAAGACAAATCAAAGATCCTGACAATGATGGTGTCTCAGCTGTTGCAGGCCCAGCAGCAAAATAAAAAACCCATTGGATTAAGTCCATTTGCAATTAAGTTCTTTCTTTCCACCCCTATAAGTAGAATGAAAGCAAATCTACAACTCTCTTTATTAATTTACACATCAACCCTAAAACAACATAATCACTTTTTTTTGACAGCCAGACAGAGAATGTAGAAACTTTTGCTGAGTCCTTGAGGAAATTTTAAGGACACAGAACAACTAGGCTCTGGTAATAAAAGTGTATTTCTGTACATGCTAGCTGGGAGAAACCCAGTCTTCTCTGCATAATGACCTTCCATCTCCCTGGTATAGGTAGAAGCAGATCAGAATTGACGGAACACAATATACCTGCCAAGGAAATGCCTTTGGGCTGTTCTTCACTGAAGGAGTATTTCCAAAACAGTAATGCAAAGGGATAATATAAACTGCATTTCCAAAAATAACATAAATTCAGTCTTTATAAACTATTAATCAAGTCTGATTTAATGGGATCATTATATCTGGCATTCTGCATGTGCTAATAGCATCTAATGCACAGATGCTTTTTTTTGACTGTTGAATGAATAATGATCTTGGATTCAGGTTTCCTTAATGGTTCCTTAATATCAACCACTTTGGATGGAGCTGCAAATAAAAATACATGGCATTTATTTTATATTAGCAGCATGGAAAATGTGTATATTTGCAATCAAGGTAAAATTTGACAATGTCGACTTAATGACTTTTAGTGAAGAGGGGATGATTATGAAGAGCACTGCTTCCAGCATATATATGGAGTGCTGTCACATTAAAAAGTGATGGGAGAATAACCAAAATATTGAAAAGAAACTATGAATTTACACAGCAAAAATTAAATTCTTTCTGACAGAAATTACTTTTTAGGCACTGAGCAAAAGACAAAAAAGCAAGAATCAGAATCACTTGTGGTTTTTGCCATGCAGCACAGTAGGTAGAGAAGGAAAATAAACAACAGACAAAACTTCAAACTCTACAATGCATATATAACCATTGTATTGATTCATGAAGTTAGCATGAGCAAGACAGCTAACCCTATTGCTACACAGTTCCTATCTGTGAATTTTGTATCAACCATCTGTGTAAATCTTAACTTTTACAGTCACTTATTGGACTTTTACTGCTATGGAGAAAAAGATGAAAAAAAACCCCAAAACCATGAGTAAAAAAAGAGGATATCTATTATGTAGTGCCATCAGAAATCTAACTTCAGCATGCACAGGCATATAAAAGAGCTTGAATATTTCTAGGCAGGTATGAACAAGCGACCTGTGAATGAGCGAAGACTCAGCTTGGATTGTGTATACCCAAACTTAAAGCACAAGCCTCTGAGACTTTATTGCTATCAGAAAGAGCTACGTTGAAAATAATACAGGTATGTTTACTTTCAGTACAACCACGAGTTGTGTTATTGTTTTTAATTGAATTGTTTTAATCTTAGCAAATGTTCCTAATAGTTAGACTGTTTTTATGCAGATGCATGTATCATAATGAGATGAAATTAAACTGCATTTTTGGAAAGACTGGTACATAAGGACTTGTCCAGCTCAGTTTTAATGGTGCAACTGTGGTGCTTCCAACTTACCTACTCACAAAGGTATGTGTCAGTAACTCACTAGGAGGAAGGCAATTTAACCTCCTTTGAAGATAATTTTTGTAGAGAACTTAACTCTAAATATTAACATACTGACTAGTGCAGGTACACGAGGAAATAACAGAGTCATTGACTTTGCAGGTGACAAGGCCATTCAACATGACTTAGAAATTGCTCCATACTTGGATTGAAGTTGCCTGGTTGGGGATGGGACTTGATATAGAATGTGCATTTGAGTTACAGATTTGTTTAGGTTTAGTGTAAATACAAGACCTCTGTTATGTTGCTGTTAGATAATTAGAATAAAAAGAATCATTAAAGAAAAACCTTAGTTTTGTCACTTAAGTACATACAAGGAAAACAAGAAGTACGAAGTGTGAATATTTTTGTGTAATGACATAAAGTGACAACTTTACTTTGGAAAAACGAAGCATGAATACAAATGAAAAATATCTAATTTAGCTTATTAAAGAAGACATGAAAGAAGAAAGAAGATTTGGAAGGTTAAAGTTGCAGTCTAAAAATGAACTCAAAAAGTTAAGGAATGTTCTTATCTTGGGGCTAATTTCTCTCACACACATACACACTCATTGAGAGGAACATCTCAAGAAAATGTGTTTTAATGTTAATTAATTTTGTCAGACTGAAAGATTGTTCAATCTGGGTTCTGTTAAATTTATGGATCATTACTCTCTTATCTTTTCATTATAGTCTCCTGAGAGGAACCGTCATAAAGTTAAATGAACACAGTAGGAAGTTATTACAAGCCTCCTTTCCCTTTCACCCTACCTCCCTCAATGGAGGAGATGGGGTATCAGATCATTCATTCCATGCAACAGATGATAAATATCATATATGCTTCAAAGTCTCTAAGGATCTGTTTTATTTTGTCATTTTATAAGTGTTGTGATTAATGAGGAATATGTAATGTATGGGTTTTCCCCAATAACAAAAGCACCAAGCCCACATTAAATATTGGCTGCCAGTGCTTAAACAGAAAACAAAAAAAAAGGCATGTTTGGAAGGAAAAAAGTTAATGAATTGTTGCACTCCAATAAATTAAAATTAACACACACACAATTTCACAGTTAAAACTAAAGGCTCCTACACACACACACAAAAAAATGTTTGTGTCTAGAAATACATGTTCCACTCTTTAGCCCTGAGCTTATTTTTATGACTGACTGAAAGACCATTCAGTACTTCAGAGAAGTGCACAAGTATACCAGTAATAAAATAATCACAAAATTCATTTCTTGTAAATCATACTGCCAGAAAATAAACTCTAAGAGTGATCATTCATAGACCAAAGTAAGCCCACAGCATTTCTTGTAAATGTTGCAATACACTACTCCTGGTCGCCCTAGGAAAAGAAGCAGCTTTTTAAAATGCAGAGCTCAATTTTCTCTGGAATCACATTTTGACTTACTAGTCTTCAGATGTATTCATGAGAACTGCGTTTCAGGGGGTTGTTTGTTTTTGTGTTTGCTTGCTTGTTTCCATTTTTGTTTGCATATCTTGCCTGCTTGAAAATATATTAAAAGTTTCTAAAAATAGAGGGACAGCAAAAAAAAAGTGTTTCGTGCACCAGAGATTCAGTGACCTGAATGTTTGTGCCTTTGCACTTTATCTCCTGCAAACAGTTGCCTCCTTGGCATGAGGTATAATTCACTAAAATAAAAGGATACAAAGGGCAGCTGCTTGTAATAACGAGAAGAAAGCAATTAAGTGTTCACAAATGTAATTTGAAAGGTCCATGGTGCACAAAAGGGACTTACACTTAATACTGAACCAAACATGCTTACTTGACTGTTGGATAAAAGTTGCAGTATTTTCTAGTCTTTTTTTTTTTTTCCTGTTTACCAAATGGGATGGGAGAAAATTCAAGTTCACTCATTGTCCCAGAGATTTCTACACTAAGACCAGTAAGAGTAGTTCAGTGCCTGATAAGCTGGCCAACCATTTTCACATTCATTGTATGGTGCAGCTTGTAGCAAGATACTGCAATCAGAAGTCATTACTAAAAGCAAAACTCAGCAGTCATTTTAATCAGACATTGGCAAAGTCAGCAGCAAGTGTGCTAAGAGGATGTATTATTTCTGAAATCTGCTACTGTGACTTTAGTAGTGTTCTTGAAGGGAAACGACATGATACTGTGTAAAATCAATAATGGCAGAATAAAGTACTTCCTTGGATGGATGTCACACCTGATTGTATAAAGAGACTGGTCAATGCTTATTCAACTATAGCTGTGGTTAATGACTCACATGATGTGCAAATAAAGTGAGTACCTGCTCACCTTAAGCTATTAAGAGAATGCACAGTTTAAGAAACAGAATATGATTGTGATCTCTTGTTGTTTTCATGCCTATGGAGCCTTAATAATGTAATTTATTTCTGACTTTGCCTATACAACTGAAGATAGAAAGAGACCACAGGAACATGAAAGTCTGCAGAGAAACCTGCAATAGTGACTTACTTCACCATACAACAATTCTTTCCAGTCTTAGGAGTTATTTAAAACAATTTTTAATATATGAGGAGAAGCAGAGATTTTCCAAATTCTTGAGACAACTGACAAAATTCCCTCTTGTGCCTCAACTTAAGATTGAATTCCAATTTACTTAGGTAAGTAGGAATTAAACTCTGACAAATGCTGCCGCAGCAGTTTTGGATGCTACTGTGTCTGTGATCTGGCCATTTGCTATCATCAGATACACCTACTTATGTACTTCAGTGTGTCAAGTCCAAGCTTCTATTTTAAACCACCTTCTACAATAGTCTGCAAGCTGCAAGACAGGACCCTGAAAGGAAAGAGCAACAGATATACATTGTCTAAAATGGACAAACTAAATCAACAAGTAAATTAGTTGAAATAGAAAGTAAACTTGAGAAATATTTTGTTGACCTAAAACCAAGAGCTGGCTGAAAGGAGCTTTGTGAAGAAGAGTTTTAGTCCTGATAGTGATCTACTGGTTCTTCATACCATACTTTTTCAGTTTCACCTTTGCCCCTAACACATTAGAGCGTGCAAGCATGGCGCAAAACCACCAAAATAGCAAAAGGATTTGTCTGGCTGTATTTGAATCTTTCACAAAACTACAAAGCAGCAATGACTCTTGCATTCAGGAAACAAGAATATCCTCAGAATCCAGGAAATCTCTGTAAATATGAAAAGTATATGGGTGGCTCCTGTTAGAATCCATCTGCTATTACAGCTCCAGAAACCTGACAGATAGGAGAAGGTGGTTTCTCTCTTCTTGTGAGCTGGTAGCTGGTTTCTTTCATTCAGATTCACTTCACCTAACTTAGGTGCAGAATTGAGCCAAAAGCAAGGAAAAGTGTAAAGGGGCATAAATCATCTACTCCAAATGTCTATCTCTATTCACTCCCCAAGGCTCTCACCAACTTAGGACAAGTGGGCTGTTATTTTAGATACCTTAGGAACATGATGAAAGACCCTAATATCTCCTTACTCCTCTGGCACAAAGACTGATGACATTTTTGTTTTGGAGATGTCAAGCAAGAAAATTAATTGAAGGAAATATACTCAGGTGCATTTCAAACAGAACTTTATCAGCTTCCCAATTTTTATAAAGGATGCACGATGGTCTAGAAGCATTTGCAATTGAAGATACCATCAAATCTTTCCACTCAAATAATTTCTCTGAAAGGATTAGTAACAGGAAGGCACTTCTACATGCTCAATATACACTTCTTTCTTAGAGACCGAACATTTAATTGCTCTATATTTAACTGCTAATTAATGTATAAATTTGACATTTGTAAAAATATATTAAATTATGATCACACAAAAGACACAAGCAATCCTTAAATCATTCTTCCTACGTTGTTCATGTCTGCCAGTTGTGTTTTTCAACAATATTCCTCCTCAGCATCTTTTACTATTTAAGAAATAATTGCAATAAAAACTACTGAAAGCTATTAAAATAAAAATTAAAATCTCATTACAGGCTAGCTTTAAGGAAGCCTATGGTTGGCAGATTTGTCACTTTGTTGTCAGCCATGAAACATACTGGTTCTTGTGCAGCGTCCCTTTCTCTTAATCTTTCTCATTCATTCTCTCCTTCTTTCCTCCTACATATTGAATGTATTTTAGTGTGCATATGTATTTAAAGGTATGCTTACAGCATCTATTCTATATTTGAGCTAATGAGGCAACCATCCAACACTGACCTACCTGTATTAGCAGAAAAATAATAAAAGTTGAAGAAAACTTCTTCAAAAAATTAGACTTTCAAAAAATTACTTAATAAATCAATCATGAAGTATAACAAACACAAATGTAGGCACATGGCAGATTCACATACTACAGTGCTATGAAAAGCAGCCAAGTGATCAAAATGTATGTACAGAATGAAATAAAAAACAAAACGTAAAAATTAAGAAACACTTTTCAAGGCAGAAATCTTACCTAGTTTGGCAATGTTCAATGACCAGTCTAAGAAGTACTAGGATCTCTGCCTGAACTCAGGTTCATGGATAGGAAACCATAATTTCTATTTCAGTGGTTTACTATTTAAAAACAAAAAACCCAACTTGATAAAATATTTTTACTTTAATATAAAAATTTATTACATTATTTATAAAATATTTTAATTTATTACAAAATTATCAAAATATTACATTATTTATAAAAATAATGTAAACCCATATCTTAAACCTAAAGAAGGTGTAGAGTATGTTTACTGGCTGATAGGCCAATCAAGTCCTCTCTTCCCCACTCATCTACACTTCCGGACTGATCACCAGATTACTGCATAGACTAGCAAGTGCTAAGTACCTGTAACAGCTACCAATACATACTAAACTACTGCTCTGGTGCTATCCTGCCTCAACTTAATCACATTCTCTGTTACAGACTTCTCCTGTATTATGTTATGCCATTGTTACATATACATCTATGGAAGAACTTAACAACAAAATGAGAAGCCTGCATAATATTTGGCTACCTTCACCTTTCAAAAAAACATTCTGCAGTGAGCCTGTGTGTCACACATCACCATTCGCACCCCTTTCCAAGCACATACTATGTGCACCATTCTAGGCTATAGCAAATGGAGCCCAGAGAGATAGACCACAGGCTTGAATAAGGGGGATGTCTGGCTTAACATGGGAGATGCATTTGGCATCCCAGGATGGGCTGTATTTCTCCCAGCTGTTCCTGTGATGTTACCATACCCCTCCAGCAATTCAACAGAAATACCAATTGTCGGCTTAGTTACACATGGGAGATGATTCAACAATGCTTAAAAAAATCACTGTGCTCCATGTAAGCTACTTGGCCACTCCAGCATTGCTGGTAGTTCTACTCATACATTTTTTTAACTGCTCCCCCAGGCTTAGCAATGCCCAGTGGCTTTAGATCCAATCTTCTACAGAGAAAAAATATTTACTCAACATAGCATTACATATAGAAGCGAATGCTTCAGAAATCTCTTGGTATTTCCCAAGCAATTTATCATGGAGCTTCATTCATCTTTCACCTTTGAATACATATGAGAAAGCTCAGAGAGGGAACAAATAAATCGTAAAAAGCATACTTGAGAATTTGGCTATGTTGGTTCAAACCAAAGGTACAGCAAAGCCAGCATCTTGTCTCCAAAGTCAGCAGCAACTGTGTAGAGAAAGCACACAAGAATGTGACGATAAAAGGAATCTTCCTAATCAGATCCCCTTTCTATAAACCTCAGATGGTTGCAAGACTTTACAGCAAAGCAGATGACCCAGCAATCTTCCAAAATAAAACAACTTCCACATGGAGTTTGTTCAGCTAGGGCAGAAGCTGCTGTTATTCGAAACTGGTGGAACATGAGAGCCTGACCATGAGGGTCTGTTGCTGTAGGAAGCAGACCCTGGAATCAGGGGCTGTCAGCCACCCTGCTCTGTACAAGCAACCAGAAGTGAGAGTTGCCCTTAGATTGCACTAACAGGGCAGCATGGACCAAACTTAAGCAGGAATCACTCTACATCCCAGGTGTCATTATTCCCCTTCACAATTATATCCTTACAAAGCTGTTCCATCATTGTTATTTATCCCTGACTTCTCGATCTGATACAGGTGCCCAGTATCTCGATCTGATACTGCTCCCCCCAGTGAGGGGCTGCAGGGTGGCCTCTGTGAACAATGAGTGGAGTTGCAGGTGCCAGGTACAGGAGGAGGAGGTACACCTGCTAGAGCAGGTATTCACACTGCAGCCCATGGACAGACCACACTGGAACAGGGCAAGCATGTGAGAAGGAAGCAGCAGCAAGAAACTGCTGTGGACTGACGCTAACCTGCCTCATCCTCCTCATGTTGCTTGGGGTGGAGGAGTCCAAGTTCAGCTGGGCAGGAGTGGGGAGGAAACATTTTGATTTATATTTGTCTTTTTCTTTCTCAATACACAAATCTATTTTAATTGCCAGTAACTTTAGTGTTCTCAAAGTCAAGTGACTTTTTCATCCTATTGCTCCCCCTAGCCCATTGAGGTGGGGGGAATGAGAGAGATTAAGCAATTGTGTGGGCATTTGGCTGCTAGCCAGGGATAACCTGCAACAACACAAGAGGTGGAAACTGGCAAAGACGACATAAGACCACCCTGATAGTCTGAAATATCTCACTGTGTGTCTCAGGACATATCTTAGCTGCACTTCTTGATATAAATAGTATAGATAAAACATTTCCATAATTTTTCTACACTTGACAAAGCATGACAATTGGTGAACAGTCATCTTTCACTTATTGTTGGTGGCATATCATCAGAAAGCAAGATAAGAAAGCCCACTGAAATAACAAATTCTTTGAAAAATTAACACAATTTTTAAAAAGCAACAACACGCTATCTGCAAGTCAACAGCTGCAAACTGGCAGTGAAATATAATGCTGGGAATCTAGCTGTGCTGAAGCAACTCCTTGCACGCATTGGAAGGTAATCGAACAGGGTCATATGCACCTATTGTTCAAGTGATAAATGTTAGGAGTGTACAGAGCAGAAGGCATTAAACTTCCTTAGAGGACAGAGTGCAGTATTAGACTAAGGTTGTCAAATTATGATTACACATAAATTATAGTGGCAACAAGGGAAGGACTAAGTCTGCTGAACTGAGATTAGCAAAAAAAAATTCCTATTAAATATGTGCATGTGATGAGGGTTTAATGACTGAATAAGTCTTCTAAAGTTTCTAAGATGTTCCCTGCAAATAGCCAGATGATTTTTCAGGGATAGGTTCAGAGAGATTATAAATCCAAGATCAATATAATTCACACCACTAATGCTTGCCTAACACTGGTTAGGCACATTTATACTGAAAATGAAAGTTTCATTTGAGTCTCTGTGGAATCAACTGTATTATGAATCAAGTCTAAAGTTACATTAAGAGAGACAAGATGTTGCAGCTGTATAGGCACACTTTTCTTAGCCTACTGTTCATCCCAGTGATACTAAGAATCTCTATAACTAAAAAAAAAAAGCCATCAGAACCATGTAAAAGAGTCCCTTAGTCATGAAAACACCAATGGGTGGGATTTAGAACTATAATATTTTCAAAACGAATACTACTAAATGTACTTTCAAATTAAAATTACAAGGTTCATAAATCACTATCCCATTATCAATGTAGTGGGCACTTTCAGCTGACTGACAGTTTGTTGTACCCAGGGACATTGATGAAGAACCATACAACGGTATTAGGCAGGAGGCAAAAATGGACCTTGGTCTAAGGGGACAAGACATGAATATTTGCTGCACAGTGAGGCTGTATTGTACCTGAAGAAAGCTTTTGAATCTGGATTCCGTTCTTCATAAATTTTATAATCCATTCAGGAAACATAAGCAGGACTCTGGAAGCAGAGTAGCTCATCTCACTTGTGCTTTTTGCTATTAACCTGATTTTGACTTTTACATACTTGTTTGCTTGCAAGGGATTGTCTTGGAAAAGGGACCAAGGAACAAGAAAGTGTGGAATATCAACACACTATTCTCAGGAATGCAAGTCTCTATTGTTTGGCAGATATTAATATTCAAATAAATTTACTTAAAACGGTATCTTTCTAAAAGGAAAAGTACTGATTAGCCTAAAATACATCTGACCAGCTTTCAACATGTGCACACTGACTACATATCTGTAGGAAGGTATATGGCCTTTGTTTTAACATTTTTAACAAAACTTTACCTGTCTTATATTAAATTATAAGATTCAAAACTCTGGGTAAGATTCTTCACTGTTATACACCAGTAAAACTAATTTTCTTCTTGTTTTTTCTTTTGTAATTACAATTTTCTATAATCCTAGACAGAATAATTACTAATCACACGAAGTTGTTTCCCTTTGATGAATTTTTTTTTCATCTCATTTAACTTATACTCCTTTATTAGTAATTCCACCAGTCAAAAATCATAATTACTGAAGCCACACCCCATCTCTCAGAAATCACTAACAACAAAGCAACTGCCTTATTGCCAAATTTTCAGTTTAGAGTGAAAAAAAAAAAGCAGGAAGCTATTACAGAATAAATTATAGCCTAGATACAATCCCAGAAAAATCAAGCAAATTTTAAAATGCAAAACATATATTTGAAATTCTGTAGGAAGACCTTCAGTATTTTAAGTAAAGTGATCAAATATTCTAAGATAGTATCCCATCAGATATTATTAAGCATGTTATAAATGATTTAAAAATAACAGAAGAAGTTTTCACCTAAGAAAAGTTGAAAAGTGGTAAAGTTCTAGTATAAAAAAACACTGATTAATATTAATTCTGCAGGACTTGTTTTAATTTTCTGCTTTTGTATTTTCTAGACACTATGTATCCTTCATCTCACCTTTATATCCTTTAAAATTCATTTAAAGATGGATCTTTTACCATTATTTTCTTCCTCGCAAACATCATCATTACCAGCATTCACTTAAATGATAGTTTTTATTAATTCTGCCTAATTAAATACACGAGACTGAGTTTGGCCTTATGCTTTGGGCTACTGAAAATCCTCAATAGGCAAAGTATTTTGAAACACTGCAAAGATGATCTGTTATTTACACTCTGAAAACCTACTTTTTTTTTTAGATTATTAGGAGAGGCAATCTTTTTTCATCTTCTCAGATTTGAATGAAAATGCAGAGGTTTAGATTTCAAAAGGCCTCCTATTGTAGACTTTGAGATTCAGCCATTAGTATTTTCCCGTTATTCAGTTTGAAACAGTGGTAGGCACTAAATGGGTTCTTTTACATTGTGATTTAAGAGGAAGGTTTTAAAAAAATAGAGAGCAATGTAAAGATATATATAGTCTTGACATGAAGAAAAAGCAAAGTTAAAAAAAAAAAGGACCCTTGGTCAAACAGAAATGACAAACTCACATAAGTGGTTTTTTAACTTGCAGCCAAATGTGACATACAGCAAACAAAGCGTAATAAAATTTCAGTGTCTATGCTGACTAGAGTACAAGGATTTTTATTCACACTTCAGGCAATGCCCATTCTCAGCTCCTTTTGCAAATTATGCATATATAATTTATTTTTGAAAAAATGCAATTTAATCCTGCAATGGCATGTTTCTTTTTTTTGTTTTCTTATGCATAACAATAATCTCTAGTAAGTCTGAGAGATGAGGAAAAAAAAAACCCCACAAAGACCTTTAGGGCCAATCTTCTATGGCAGCAAACACAAGGCTGAGCTCCAAGTATGAAACAGAGAGACTCACAAACCTGTGTGTGGGTACAATACAGGCACAAACCTGTCGTTCCAAATTTTTAGACTGCTTTAGAGCACATAACAAAAGATTTGGCCCTCAAATAGAGTCAAATAGAGTTAAATAGAGCAATATTTCTACAGGGAAGTGATCCTGCCTCTACCACATATGTTTTGGTCACACTGAATCTCCACCTAGCCTGTTCCCCTCACCACTATGTAACACCCTGCACCCAACCTAACCTGCCTTGCTCCCCTCTCCAATTGTACACTATCAATATTTGTGTCAGTCTTCAGATCATCTGCCTCATCACTATGTATCAGTAACAAGAATCATGAATTTCAAATTACTTGGTGCCATTTACTGTGTGTTCAACACATTTATCTATTTGTTCTCTATAGCTCAACTCTAACC
>VZTU01020181.1:142416-155756 GCA_013400835.1 Zapornia atra | reverse complement strand
GCTCACTGCTGGGGCAGATGAGGAATCAGTGTGTGTGGTGGTTTGAATCTGCTTTCAGTGGTCAAATAGAAGAAACTGTTGGAAAAGTGCTTGGCTTCAATGCTTTGTTATCAACCAGCCAAAACCACGTAGGAGCTGATGGTAGAAGTCTGGAGGGAGAGGTACATAGGTGGAAGAAACATGGTGTTGTCACCTGCAACTCCATAAGTATTCTTCTGCAGAGCCTTTCATAAAAACGTTGGACTGTTTATGTACACATTGCTTTTCTGTTAGAGCAGCTCCTGCATTTTATAGACAGTTTAGAATTATGTTTTCTACAGCTGTACCCAGGAGCGTGTCCGGGCCTGAATCCCACATTGCTAAGTTGTCTGTAATAAAATAACTTGCCTTGTTTTCCTTCAAAAGTTTGCAGCAATATGAAAGTATCTCATGATTCATTTTTCAGAGCATGCTTTAAAGCCAAGTGTGGTAAAGCAGAGACCATTGTCAAGATGTGACTTTCTAAACTGAGAGAGAAAAATAAACTGAAATAGAAACACAGTAAAATTCTCTTGGGTATATATGAAGTTAGAATATGGTTAACTCTTGGATATTGATTTAAATGCTATAAAAGTTGCTATGAGACATCTTAATAGTTTGCATTTTTGTCAGATGCCACAAAGCAGGCTGTTCTGCACTGGCAGTGAGAGCAGCTCCCATGTGTAAGATGGGGCTAGTAATCCCGCCGTCTAACAGAGTACAGTGCTGTACAACATCTTCATTTGGGTAGCATCATCTGTCTCTGCTTCGAAATTGCTTTGCCAGGTAACTGCTCGGCTCTGGTGTCCCACCTACATGTTTTAGTACCCTGATTGCAGGGTACACTAATCACACCCTCCCATCATGACCCCGGCGGCTCGCAAACCCAAGCTCTAGTGCAGTGCCTGTGAGTCAGGTATTGGACCTGAGTTACTCACCTGGAGATAAGTACAGAGAGTAGTAATTGCCACTCTGGCAATCCAGTTCAGGGGCAGAAATGCCAGCCTTTTTGTCTGCTGTTCCTAAGCTCTGATTCAAAGCTGTCCTTCCTCCGTTGGTGATTTTAAAGTAGTTTTTCATTCTGTTCCGGAATGTTTGTAGTTGTTCATGCCTAGTACTAATGGTGGATCCATGGGTATCCGTGTTTGCTATCCGTAAGCAGTGATTGCTCTTGAGACTTGTACTTTCAGCACTGAATCCTGCTCTAAACCAGCTTTTGTTCCAACTTTTCTGGTGTGGCCTTCACTTCCAGTTGGATGTTTGATTTCTTTGGACTTGTGGTCCTGACAGTTGGAATAGACAGGTTTGGGTTGGCGTTGTGACCCCCAGATTGGAAGCTGATGTTCTAAAAAGCATTACAAAGCAAGCGGGCTCAGTCCCCCATGGTGTAACTGGAGGTGCACTTAGGCCAACGCTCAGGCTCAGACATGCCTTTCAGAGCATCATATATTTGAGTTGTCCTATATGAATTTTGGTTCTGTTCCTCAGGCTATGAAATGGGGAGCAGAGTTTGTCTTGCATGCTGCTGTTGCATGGTAACCACTTTGCAAATAGAAATGAGAATTACCTTTGCTAACTGCAAGAATTTAACGATTCTTTTGAAGCAGATGAATTCTGCTCCCCTTGTAATCCAGCTAGCTGACATTGCATCCAAGGTTTCTTCTTCTGTTCTGACAGAGCCTGCAAAGTTCCCAAAGCAGAGAATAATTTCTGCCCCTGGCTGGAAATGAAGTTCATTAGCTTGGAAGTGCTGGCTGAGACCTCACTGGGGGGCAGGGAGCTGCTGTTGTATTTCTTGCATCCCTTGTGCCATTTTGAACTTCAGCAGTATTTATTTTTAGTACGTTTAAACACTGCAGAAGGAAGGGGCAGTTGTAATATGGCATATTTACATCATGCTGTCAGTTCCTGGCAGCTTACTCGCCTGTCAGAGAACAGGACTAGTCCATTAGGATGTGAGCACTACTTAGGCCCGCGAGCGCTGAAACATCGTCTCGAGGGTGGGAAGGCCTCCCCAGGCTAGCAGGTTGGTTTGTTTTTCTAAAGTGCATTATGGGGGTGTTTTTTCATGTCACAGAGACAGGAATGGGCAGTGCTACCTCCTGCTTTTTCCTTCTTCTCTGCTCTGTATAGGAAAAAGAGAGGCAAAGTCTCTACATGAGATCAGTGTGTGCTGGTTTTTCCCCTCGTGTCACGCTTAAGTTCTCTGCCCCATTATAAAAATAAAAATCTATAAATAAAAAAGAACAAATGCTGAGGGGGGGACAAACTGGACCCACAGTTATGTACATGTTGTCACTTTTAGAAGTGTGCCTAGCCCCATTCCTCCCAGACTCCATACATTCCCTGTTTCTTACACTCTCAGCCTCTCAGGATGGGAGACACGCACAGATAGTCCTGGCTGGAGGGGGGTTTTGCCCTGCCATAACAATATTAATTGCACCAAGGCTGAAATGATGTGGGGCTTATCTGCTGTGGAATTGGCTCATGCTCCACTCGTGTGTATTTTTTTTTTCATCTTTGTTTGAAAGAAAGGAACATGTTGCTGTGGGCTTTGCTGCCAGGCTTTAACGTTGCAGCAATACCTTTCTCCTGGCATTAAGCGGTATTTAGGTCTGATCTCTCGTATGTGACACACTGTCTCTGTTAGCTTCAAGCATAGGCACCCTATGATTTCCCGTTCTTGGAAACTGCCCTGTCTCAGCATGTGGGTAGGAGGCCATGTAAATAAATACCAACCACCTCTTAGCCTTCAGTAGGCATTTCCTTTTTCCTGGTGGCTGCAGAAGAAACACTTTCTCACAGTTTGGCATCAGACATTTATACAACTTTCCTGCTTGTGTAATTTTTGTTTAGACAATCGGATTCTTGGTATAGTTTTTTCATTGGTTTCTATTTTTACTCATCTGTGCTTGCTTGGTTTGTCAGTAAATAGTATCTGTCAGAACAAACACTTCATCAGAAACGTCTTAAAAACCTCGTAAATGAATAGTAAATCATTATAAGCATATTCTGTAAGAGTGAAAGATGAGTTTTAAAGAATAAACATTACACTCATCTAGGTTTTTTTCTTCGTTATGATGGAATAAATGAGATTGATCTTTCTGCCCAAGATTTTTTTTTATATAGCCTGACTTAAGTGTTTGAAACTGAAAACAAAGTATCTCACCATGCAGTCGGGCTTCCAGCTGAAAAGGATGGGTTGCTTTTACTACAAAGTTTGGTCTGTGTCCTCCTGAGTGTCTATGCTAGGATAATTTTCAAGTGTGTGTCACTTTGCCATGGCAGCGACACTAACACCTTGTTAGCTTTTAAATGCTACCACAGCTACTTATGACATAAGCTTAGAATATCAAAGCAGTTCATATCAATAAAAGGCAATATTAGAGGACAGTGTGCTTCTAATTTTTATACATAAATATTTGATCTAGATGGTCTTTATTGCGTTTCATTTGCTATTATTTGTTCGCTTCTTTTATTGGTAAATCATGCCTTCAGTTTGTTTAGGTGATTTTCTCTTAGTGGTCATGCTTATTGAGTGGAACAACAGCATACTCTCCCTCCAGGGAGAACCCCAAAGGTTCAGAGTGTATATATTCCCTGGAAGCAGAATATAGACATGTCTGGAGATACTCAAGACCCGTCTGGACGCCTATCTGTGTGATATGAGCTGGGGAGCTGCTTTGGCAGGGGGGTTGGACCCGATGATCTCTTGAGGTCCCTTCCAACCCCTATGATTCTATGATTCTATTCTGTGACCTGTGATAAATAGCTAGAGACTGGCACAGAATTAGACTCCTTCATTGGAATTGTTGTTAGGTGAGGGTGTTAAGTAGAAGAAAATATTACATACGATCTTTTGTGGGTAATAACTCTAGGATATGGCTAACCTAGAGGCAGTCTGAAAATTCATCAGATACTTATGTAATACTTCCACATTGAATTTGATAACTTTTGTATTCAAAAAGACAAGACAGTAGAAACTCTGCTTTTCCAGAACAGCCTTTAAAATATGCTTTTTCCTCTTCTGAAGCCTGTTATGAAGCTGTCTAGGAAAGTGAGCTGTTGTTGGACACGTCACTGTATTTTTATAGTTTCACTCTTAGGTACATTCGCATCCAGTTTAGTTTTGCAATCTGCTGAAGATTAGCCAAGTGGAATTGCATCTGCCCTCACAGTACGCACATCTCGGTCTAGTTAGGACTTCTTCCAGTTCTGTGCAGTGGAAATTACTTGTGTGTGTTTCTTTTGAGAAATATATACTGAGAAAAAAATTAGTCCTAGTTTGGTTTGTCCCTCTTGTCCTGCTTTACGGCATGCAATAAACTATTATCACATGCATACTCCTTCCTTTAGCTGGCCACCCTATGTGATGTCCCGGTTCACAGTTCCCCACCAAGTGTGAGGGGTGCTAGGCTTTACAGTAAAGCTAGTTCTGATGATGGCTAGACTGAGACTACTCGGTCTTGCTTCATGGTGGCAGATAATGGATGTGAAGGAGTCCTAAGCTTCCCACCTTTGGTGATTTATTGAACATCTGTAGTCACAGAGCAGCCATGAGTATCTGCTACACTAATTCTAGGGCATAAATCTCACCCTGCTCCATTACTGCCATGGTATTGGCACTCTGTACTGTGTTAGTACTGTCGTCAGCAAAACCGTGATGTGCAAAACCAGGACTGGGGTTGCCCCTTTTGTCCTTGAATTGCTTCTACTCATCAGTTGTATTTGCAAAGCAAAATTGGGAGTTTTGCCCTGGTTTATCTGTCTGTATGAGGACTTCAAGGAAGTTTAACGCAATAGGAACAGCTCATTATCTTAGGGCTTTTTTGTTCTGACGTCATAAGGTAGCTTAACAGGGTTACTGCCCCTTAATTTGGAGTGACAGGGAGCAAGAAATCTAGAAAAGGTGAAACGGTAGTGTTTATGTTGTAAACTACAGTTGTGAAGGAAATGTGAAAGGAATTGGCTAACCCAGGGTGAACAGATCATTCCTGCTGTTTGGGTAATGACCTGGTTAGATTAGAGTCTGTGGGGTTTTTGTGTATGGTGTATATAAAACTTTGATGATGGTATGATTTTGATTGACTAGTATGATGTTTGTATTTTCCACTGGAGAGAAGAAAGTTTATCTCTGGGATCATCAAAATGCCACCCCTAAATAATTAGTAAGGGTAATTCTAGACAAAGATTAATTTTATGTCACAGGTTACTCCAGTTGCTACACCGACGTTGGAGAAGAGTTCTGTATTGATTAGATACCTTTATTTTAGTTAATTCTGACCTATTTCTTTTTATAACTCAGAGGAATGAAGAAGAATAAATGTAGATGCTTATGTGTTTGAGAGGGATTTTTTTAATGAGGAAATGTTTTAAAAGGGTCAGTGAAAAAGAGAACTGGAATTGAGGTTTGATTTCTCTTGCAGATATGTCCATGAAAGATCAGCAGACATTTCAATTTTGGGTATTCCCTTATGATATTAAATGTTCCGAAGGTTTTACCAACTAAACAGAACTTGCTGAGATCAGGCTTCTTTGAGACTTCTCACGTAGTGTTGTTTTAATCTGTGGCTTTTTTTTTCCCTAGGAAAAAGAGAAGAAGTATATGCTTCCTTTGGACAACTTGAAAGTACGAGATGTTGAAAAGAGCTTTATGTCAAGCAAACATATCTTTGCATTGTTTAACACGGAGCAGAGGTAAGAAATTGTGCTATTCTGCAGATACTTCTATAAAGCTCTATCCAGTTGAGCATTTTAATAACTGGGAGTGCAGTTCTGGTGTTTCTACTATGTTGAGTGAACAAAGATCTCAGTACTCCTGATTTATCTGCTGCTTGGCTGTTGCATAACCATGGGATGAAAAGCTAGTGTCCTCCAAGCCACTCATGGGGTAAAACAGCTCCATGATTAGTCATCTAGTTCTTCTGTATGGCTGAATAATCATCTCCTGATCCTATTTTTGTTTTGTTTGGCAGTCACCTAGGCTTACCAAAACATTCATGACTTCTGTACCTTGTGACCAGATTCAACTGGTGTAAATCACAAAAGTGTCATTGCTCTTCACTTTCTCCAGTGGAAAAACTTGCCTGTCTGTAATCTTGGGAGTCATTCTGTTTGTTTGGGTTTAAATACTGCTGAATGGAGAACAAATGAGACTCCTCTCCTTCCCTAATTAATTAGAAACTTTGCTTTGTAGTGTTTGCCTCATAGTTTTCCTTTCAGACTCCATCCTCTGATTTAAGTGGTGTGGGTACTCGATGGGAGCCTACTCCTGATGCACAGCCCATTCAGATTACTGTGCCCTTAGACATAGAAATGACCTGTAAATTTTAGGGGTTTTTTTACTGAAGAGGAGAGTTGCCTTTGCAGCTGTCTCAGCAGAATTACGTTTCAGCAGAAGAGGTGCAATTTCTCTAAGTTCTCTTTCAGGAAAATAAGTAAAATTAATTGTAGTGGTAGCATGGATAGATGCCCTTGTTTTCCTCTTCTCTTCTGCTAAGCTCCTTCACCCCTGTTCTCCCCTTGCATCGCCAAAGCTTGGCAACATGTTCAGATGCTCAAGATGATGAGGGCTGGATGTGGCTCCCTGCAAAGCCAGCTGTTACTGCTCCTGAACTGGCTAGAAATAGTCCTTTCAGAAGCAAGGAATGCCCCTCCCTCCCTCCTGCAAAACAAAAGCAAAGTACAGGATTTCTGGGCTGTCAAGTTTCTGCTGGTCCCAGAAACATGAGGACGCAATGTGAGTCTCGCTCTGAACTACCCCACAACGGCTTTGCCAACATCTGCTGACATCTCAGCTAGCCTACATGTGGACATTGTCTGCCAGGAGGTGCCCTTTGAAAGTATGTCACACACATACTTGGTGGGAATAAGGTTTCAAACACTTGACCACTTGCATTTCTGGAACACAGGAAAAAAACTTTGAAAAACTTTTTGTGTTTCTAAAAGCATAAATGAGCTTCAGATGCTGAAAATTAATGTAATTATGATTATTCTGCTATAGATATGTGTGAATTGTCCCAATGTTGCACGTGCTTCAGTCAAGAAAGATAACTTTATCCTGGTGGCTTGTACAGATGTACAGCTGATAGCATATTAAGTTCCCTCCATGAGAAATCTGGTAATTTTAGCTCACTGTTTTTCCTTCAGTTAAGAGCTTTGAATATTTTCACCATCTTAACTATTAATTGGTGAACTGCTATAAAAACTCAAGAGAAGCATTTCCATTGGCAAGGGTGGGATTTATTTAGGTGTTACAGAGCTGCACATTCACATTTTCAGTGTATCTTCATACGCACTGGCCAGCAAGCGTTTCAGAATCAGATGTCTAAAATGTTTGCCATGTCTGCATTAACCCTGCCCATTGGGCTGAGGAGACCTTCCAGCATGTGCAAGCTGCTCTAAAAACATCCTTCTATCTCTATGGGCATGTCAAGACACGACAGCACAGCAATAAGATGACAAAATAACTTTGCCTTGGGAGCGGCTGTTTATGAAGACAATCCTCCAGCTCGTTCTCGAGGAAATATTTATTGAATTCTAGAATTCTAATTACAACAGCAATTCCAACAATTGATATTTCTAAAAATCTGCTGCTGGCACAAATTGGTCAAAATAAGTTGAGTATCATTTTCCACTCCTTCCTAAATTCACAGGTTGTGTCAGCAGAAGCATGGATTTTGGGGCTTGAGTAAAGTGATCTGGCCCTCAGCTAGGGACTGTGTTCCTTGTCCCAGACTCTTAGGAAAACCAAAGCAGGGAATCAGTAAAATCTGTTGAAATAAGGAGTCTCATTGTAGTTTTACTTTATTCTAATCCACTGAGTGCTGGTTTCAGACTGTGTATGTGAATATAGCTTGCTTTTCAAAATGAACATAGTTTCTGGGTGAGTTTTTTGTTTTATTTTGGTTTGGGGGTTTTTTCTGGGGGGGGGGGAGAAGTGGAGGAGGGGTGTTGGTGTTTGTTTTTTCAATTTAAAAAAAAAACACCCTTTAGCTGTTGAGAAAGAAATCAGTTTTCTCTTTCTGCGTTTGCCCACTGAGGGTTCTGGTTATGGAACCATTTTTGCTATTTAAGATGTAGATCATTAAAGAACAAAGGCAAAATCTTCTGTTCTGGCTTCCCTGATAGCATGGAGATTATTTTGTATCTCTTCTCCCCCTCCTTGCCCCCCCATAATCTGCAGCAGCTTGTTATTTGTTTTTGTTTTGGGGGTGTTGGTTGGGTTTTTTTTGGCTTTTTAAAATTAACTACGCAAGCTTCCTTAACATTCAATTAAAGTATTTTAATTTTCAAACAGAAACTCCTTTAGGAGAAAAATTTTAATAAGCTTGTTCTCTTTTTCATTCCCAACCCCTCACTGCATAGGTATTTGCTACAGCCATATGTTTCTGATACTGTACGTTTCAATAGTTTCCTGGATTATGCACTGCATTTTTTCCATTTATGAAAACCTTTCCAGTTCTGAAATATAGTTACCAGGAAAATGCTCGTTTCACTGCATAGAAGGAAAAACCATCTTGAGTTAGCTGGGGCTTGCGGAGAGATGCTGAAGGAAACTAACAGTATCTGTCACTTTGATTTACTGCAGAAGTCAACAGTTCTCTGACAGGAATCAAATGTGACTTGGTAATGTATAGTAAATGGAGACTGTGACGATTGATTTCATGGTGAAGATGAATTCTCATGAAATGAACATAATTGTATGTTTATGAAAAGGCTGCTTTGTGAAGTAATTAAACTCTCTTCCTCTTAATTTCTAATTAAATCTTTTTTTTTTTTTTTTAAAGCTGGGGGGAGAGGGGAAAACTCTTGGTGTTAAATAGTTGCTTGAAGAAAGAGGGGGTGAGTGTTACTTTTCAAACTAAATTATTTTAAGTTTTTTAGTGGGCCCATCTGCTTAATTTAGAGAGACCACGGAAGGTCTCTGGAGATGGACACCTCTTGTTTTCCTACTTTAGCAGTACCTGATATTACAGCAAAGTATATTAGAGTGAGTGCCCTTTGTCTCCTGGATCAGTATTGTCCCTGTCTGTCTACATGAGTCTGCCTTTAAGCAATGCAAGCTGGGCTGTAGGATCAAGGAGTACATGTCTAAACCTAAAGCTGTCAAGAAAGTGAGTGCCATTTTGTGCTGACCATCCTTTTCTCCTCCACAATAAGCTGCTGGCAAGTCTTTTAGGCTGGAGAAGAGGCCAAATATAGTAAAAGTATTTGAAAATAATTATATTGTAGGAGGAAAAAAAGAATGTTTGCAGTACTGCTGTAGAACTTACTGTGAAGTGGTGTAGATAGAGCTGCTGATTGACTTTGCCAGGCAGAGCTAAGAACGGAGGAGAAAGGGTTTGTGCCTGTGCTTACATACAGTAGATTAACCTGCAATGTCCTTGGTGAATGTGTAAGACTCTTGTGCAGCATTCAGGAACAAACAAAACAAATTGTGCCCATCCCAAAAAGTTTGCTTTCCTTCTAGGATTTCATTCCAAACACTTTGCCAATTGCCTGTATATTTCCTTGGTGCTTTTCCTTTTAGCTAAGTACTGTAGTCTGGGACAGGAACAGCAGTTTGGAAAGTGCCCCCCTTTCAGATCTATGTGATGGTCCCATCTCTCCCTAACTGAGAAGGGCAAGCAGTCGTTGTTTCCATGATCTTGTCCAGTTGAGTACAGGATCCATATGGCACAATTTTACTAGGTTCTGTGTCGTTCTAAAGCCGTTCTTTGCCTTTGCAGTAGAATAGTTGCACTGTTTTCCTAGTCTGTTGGACAATAAATTGTATTACTGTGTTACAGCTCCAGTAGTATTCCATCTGAATACTACTTCTCTTTTAAGTAAAGGAGGAATGATGAGTAAAAACTCTGTTCTGTTGCTACAAGCAGAGAAAAGGCTTCCCTTCCACCTATTCTCCAAGTCTGAAGAGCTGAATTCTTTCTTGTGGGAGAAGAGATTCCACTAGGTAAAGATTTTTGGTGTTATAAAATGGTAGTAGGCTGAGTTGGTGAATATTCAGGCCTTTCCTACCAAGGAAAGTAGCAACTGTATAGTGAGGGTGGAGCATCACTTCTTAGTATTCCATCTTATGCGGGAATGTCTCTTCCTCTTCAGACTCATTCTTTTCCATGGAGCCAAAGCAGCAGAACCTGTGTGAGAAATTCTCTCTTCCTGGCAGAGAAAGATCCCACCAAGTCTTCCTGTCTTTTGCTTACCTGCCCAACCAGAATCCAGAGGAAACCGAGAAAATGGTGCTGCTTTTCTCACCTCTATGATAGGGAGGTGTGAAGAAACATACTCAAAGCACAAAATAGTTCCTCTTTGCTGTCACAAGAATAGGCTCCCAAGAGCTAAATGCTCCGCAGTAATCATGACGGAGTGTGACAGAACTTCCTACCCCTGCATGAGAGAGCTGACTGTCTGGGGCAGGCTCATTGTAGAAACAGATCCTTAATCTGAGAAACAGATGAATCTTCAGAGAGCCCTCAGAAGGATGTTTTGAGGGTACACAATAGGATTGAAAATAGAGCTGCCAGATGATAAATTTTAGCTCCTGGCTTCTTGAATGCACTCTGACTGTCAGGAGTTGTATTGCACAAGAAACTGTGTTGTCTAGTAGGACCCAGGGAAGTACGTTCTGTCTACTAAGTGAAAGGTACAACAGCATTTATTTTGGGTGCATGTTGTTGGCTGAATGTAGCTGTAGAAGGAGGTGGAGCACAAGTCTTCTCTGGGGCTCCAAATGCACTAGAGCTTTAAGTACTGAATTTCTTCTTACGGACAGCAAGTAGTTAACTGCTATCCATATATAAGGGAAATTGGGCAAAAGCCAAAATAAAGGGAACTAGTGAAAGGAGACTGGGTCAGAGGAGGTGTTGGATGGAAGCCAGGCTAAAGGAGAAAGCCTAAGATGAGATGTATGTTTAGTTACTGTTTTTGAATTACTCGGAAAGCTAAGCCCCAGGAAGAGCTGGACTGTAAGCTGTTCAGAGCCCGCTCTGTTAGAAATGGAAGAATGCAAATCTATTTAATTTTAAAAAAACCCAGAAATTTAATCAAAAATAAAAAGCTGCTAACAACCTTCTAAGATGCTGGTGGGTATAGTATTTAAGAATAGGAAAAATACACAAACCCAAGGAATAACTATCCTTTATCTCCCAAGTCTGTTCAATTTAAAAGCAAAAATAAAGAAGAAAAAGATTGAGGGTTGTTTTTTTTTAAAAAAAATTCCATTTTGTCATTATTGACAGGAATTCTTTGTATGATAAATAAAACATGGTATGGTGGATAGGTGACACCAGTATTGAGGCTTAAAACTGGTATTATAGAACAAAAATAGGTTCTCAGGGAAAGGCAACAGCAATGCTGCACCCACACATCAAATATGATAGTTACGACGTACCTTGGGAAAATTCCCTAAGTGATTGTGTGGGATCTGAGGCGGTAGTGACACCAACCAGAGACATGGCTGTTGTGAGCATGGCCGGGTCATGGCTGGTAAACTTGCCTCAGCCACAGGACAGCTTCATCGTGGTTGCTCTCCATGACCCAGCAAGGTCTGGGTCCTGCTTCCCCATCCAGAGCAGCACCGGGCCGGAGCAGGAGATGTGCTCTCTGTGCGTGAAAGGAGGCTGACAGCTGTGAGCAGCTTTTGCGTCTGTGTGGCCCCGAGGCAGGTCCAAAGCAGGCTTCCATGCCTCACCACGAAAAGGATCAAACCTTCTTCGACACACAGGGAGTTATGGAATGTTTTAGTGCCAGTTACTATTACTACTGCAGATGTTGGCCTATGTGATGTTAGTTTTGGCTGCATTTCGGTTCTGGATTGCATATAGGACTCTAGATACTTCGTTATCCAGGCTTGGCAATATACCAATCAGAATATCTTCTGTTCACTTTCACCTTAAGATTGTGCGATTTTGTGTGTGTGAACTTGAAGGGATCCTTATACTTCTGGGAGACCACTTATGTGAGCTAGGTGGAAAAGAGCTTAAGTGCTTTTAATGTCATGACATTGTCTCAGACGCTGTCTCTTTGGCTTTTCTGGATATTAAGGAAAAAATCTTCAGAGACACATGTAATTAATTTTAATTAGCACTCACGTTGGACTGATCTGAAATGGCACGTCTTGATAGAAAATGTTAGTCATTCCTGTTAACTCAGAGCAGATGGTCATTTTTGTTTCTTTATAATATATGATTTGCGGAGCTTCTAGGAGAGCTTCCTTGTATAAAATATAGTGCATATATTCAAACCTGCCATTGTGCAGTTACAGGTGTCTAAAAGGGTAGACAGAGACTAAGACTGAATAAGCAGAGTGTACATGGAGGAGCTGTAGGTTGAATAAGAAAACACTCAATAAAATTTCGTCCAAGATTATCTTTCCCAATTGTGCATATATATTTGGAGTATCTGGATTACATTATTTTCTCCCTTTTTTGTATCAGGTGACTATTTGTGAAACCCCTATTCTGTATGATTTCAATTTCAGTCTGTGAGTAGCCTCACTTGTTCCAGTGCAACATGGGTTTGTGTTCTTTGAAGGATTAAAGTGGCTTATAGGCACACATAAACATTTCACTAGTACTCTTGCTCTGTAATTGCTGTTCTATCTCCTCCTATATTGGCAAGAATAAATACGTCTTCATTTAATCTTGGTTTGTATTTTCTCTCTATATAAAAAAGACATACGTTTAGAGCACATCCTTGTCTACTGAAACATTCCAGATCCAACTCAATCTAAAAGCTGTCTATGCATATGGCTAATACGTGGATATGCATTAATACGTGTGTGTGTGTGTATCAACTGGATTTGTAATGTGTTTACAGTGGTTGTCCTTTAAATCTTTCCATGTTTGTTGGAGAAGAATATTTTAATCTTAGCATTAAGAAATGGCAAGGGGTACTATACCTCTTGAGGTTTAACAGTTGAGTCTGCTCAGACAGCAAGCAGGTTTGTTGTGCAGCTGCTGTGGAGTGAAACCTACTGGGACTGCCTCCACTGCAGTAGGCAACTGGAAAGTCCTTTCTCTGAGATTTTCAGTTGTGTGTTACTGACTGTTGTTTCAGTTGTGTAGGTCCTGGACTGTATAGTTCTGCGGGTTTATAGGCAATCGAACCTTCCCTATGTAGTGTGGCAGCCCAGGTTGGGACGGGAATCTCAGTAGCACTCAGGCTGTCTTCAAACTTACCTGGAGCTTCTCCATTTCCTTTTGTACGCTTTCCAATACCCTACTCCATTCCTGCATTTTCATATTGGGATTCTTCTGTGATGGGAGGGGTTAAAGGAATAACTATGGACAATGTAAAGGTCATTTATACATTAGAAAGTT
>VZTU01020181.1:69351-142392 GCA_013400835.1 Zapornia atra | reverse complement strand
GTGGGGGGGGGGGGGAGGGGGCAGGGTGTGTGTTGGGTAAGCAAAGTTACAGCTGGGTGTCTGCTGGACTCTCAAGTAATGAGCCTGGCCTAGACAAGGTACGTCCTGAGTGCGGAACTGTGCCGGAATTGGAAGCGGTGCTTTTAGTCCAATGGTGGGTTCGTGTCCATAAGCAGTTATGTTGTGGTTTTTCTGGAATGCAGTTCTTGAGGTTTATTTATCTGGAGTATAGTAAACCCTGCAGATAACAAATAGTCATCTTTTTTGGTTTTCACTCTGGAAAAAGAAGAGTAGTAGAGTAGGATTGTGTTAATTAATTTCCAGTCATGCCACTATATCTATTTTCCTGTACTGTGCAGGATATTGAGTTCCAGTGGTGAGACTCTGCTGGAGGGTGGTAGATGTGGTGTATGCATGTAGCCTTGCACACAGCTTCCCTGTTTGTGTGCTCACATTTGAAAAATGTGAAATATTCAGTGGAAATGTCGCACACAAATTGTGCTTCTAGGCCTGTTCCCATTTGTTGTATCTGTTTTGTTTCTACAGTCCTTTAGATGTAAAGATGCCTGAATATCAACAAGATTTGTCTTGTTGAGAGTTCTTTTTTTTTTTTTACTTCTTGCTATTCTGTATTATATCATTCTCTTTGATGTGTAGCATCCCATTTAGCTGCTATAGAGATGACAATGATAACATGACCTCACTATATTCCATATGGAGTAAGTAGGTGAGGATTGAGAAGTAACTGTTTCTGTGCTGATATCTTCAGCAAATTTAAAAAGTGGAAGAGAGAACAAAACAGAAAATCTGAATTGCTTTCAAGAACGTTTTTACAGCTTTCCATGAGACGCCAGTGGATTTCTAATGAGTAAAACATGTTAATGTGTTTTTGTAAGATTCCACTAGTAACAGAAAAAGGACACACTCTTTTCAGAAGTTACTTTGTGGGTTTTTTTTTTCCCTTTGAAAAGTTCCTGTGCCTGTCACCCTGGCTGGAAGAAAGGAAGGCCAAGGGGGTCTAGTAGAGCTGATTTGAGAGGCAAGCATCCACTTACCCTACGGCAAGCTTCCCATGAGTTCTGGCTTGGTGTGTGTGGCCTTCAGTTCCTCCCTTGCTGAAACTTGTCATTTGTGGTGGCAGTGGGTAAGATTGGCTGCAGTAAAATGGTGGAGCTCTCAGATACTACAGGTTGAGGGGTCTTGGAGAGCTGGAGACATCAGCTGCTTGCTTGTCATGTGTCCCTAGATGTATGAAAAGGCTTGGTATGAAGCCAGCAATGCCAGGATTGCCAGCTTCCCTGCATCCAAAGTGGTTGGCTAAAATCCCTTCTCGTACGACTGTGATGTGTGAAGTCACAAAATGGCAAAAAGTTTAATATATAACATGACAGTCATGAAAAAATGTTTTCACAAGCTGGTGTCGTGTTGTTTTGCTCTTGAAGATAAGTATTTTTGGAACTTCCTTATCATTACATTTCACAACCTTTATTTGCTCTATTGTTATTTTTAGTCATTTTTTCTACATTTCAGCTTCCTATTTCTTGAAAGTTGTAGCTGCTTAGTTGCCTTAGCCAAAAAACTTATCTCAGTTGAAGTTTCCCCAAACAGTAAATTTTAAAGCATTTTTTCCCTGGCAATTTTGTTTCACTTCTCTCTTTATCGAGTTCTTTGTTTTGTTTGGTAAATGTTGAATTGGAGTTCCACAGTATTGTAAATTGAATAAAATTCAAGTGTTCTGTCATGAGTTTAAGATAACGGCATCTGAGGAGGTCGTCCAGGGTGTTATTTGCATTAAGGCAGGATTAGTACATTTGGGGGAAAAAAAGGTTCAATTTAAAATTTCTAATCAATGAAATAATCCATTGAGTTTTCAGTCATTCATACTGTCAGTGGCTTTGCCTAAACTATGGAACCTGACCCTGTAGCATTTCTTTGTCCCCTTGTGAACTTCTTCATCCTCAGGCACAAACACACACTGTTCAATTACAGTTTTTTCTACCTGTCCGTTTCCTGAGACTGCCCCAAAAAGTCGGGCAAGGGGCTGTCTGGTGACATTGCTGCTAAGGGAGCAGCCCTTCTCTGAGTGGGAATTACATCAAGTCGGTTGTATTCCGGGAGCATGATGGTGAAATCCCACCGGTCCCTGCATGCTAAAGAAATTTGTCTAGGCAGTGATAATAGCTTTATGTCCTGGCTCTGTAGTGTATTCAAATTTATTTTCTCAAAACAGGGGGTAGAAATGACCTCTGTAAGTTGCATAATGAAACCAGAGAACCCCTTGTTGTTGCTGTCTTTGAAAATGAAGTGATCTCCATCAACCCCCCTCCCCATCCCTGCTCGCTCTTCTCCGCAGCTTGCTAAGGAAAGAAAACAGTCTGGTTGCGATGGAAGATTGATTCTTGTGCAACTGTTAAGATCCAGCAAAATGTGGTTTCCTAACCTTTGTCAGTTAAAGCTTGTGGCCTTTCCTAAAAAGACTGTTGGCTGACAAATTTACAGCGATCTGGTCTGTATATAGAGTCTGAATTCGGAAACTAATGGCTAAACCGTAAGGGGAAAATCTGTTCTGTTTATTGGAGAATTTACAAGTACCACCTTCCTACGTATTATGTCTTTTTCCTCCTTTCTCTTTTCTTCCATTAAGTGATTCCCTATGTTTATCTAATTATATGGATTACCTGCAAGAGATGTTATTTAAACATGTCCCAGTTTTACTATGATGATGACAGAGGTTTGTTGTGCTTGCTTAGAATATCTGATTATCATAGTTTTCTTTCCCATTTACTGCTGATGTCTAAAGGCTGACAGGGGTATGTAATGCACTTGAAGGACTTAAAATGGGAAAACGTCGTGTCATTAGTTATTTTGATGTGTATTGGTTTCAGCAGGAATCAGTCACGAGACATGCCGTTTCGTTGGTGTTTGTCCTCTGCATCACAACAGCCTCGTTTCCCTAAAAGTGCTCTATTTTGGCAAAAGCTGGAAAATTGATTTTAAGTAGTTTCATGGTGCTTTCAGATTATTATTATTTCCAGAGCTGTACTGCAGCATTCTAAGATATTTTTAAGTTCTCTATGTAATTATTAAACAAGCACCTGTCCCATAAAATCTGTTGTCCAAAACAATTACCAAGTAATTTCTGATACCAAAGGATTTTTAATTTAAAATGCTGTGTGCATGATACAGAGTAGTAAAATGCTGCTTTTACAATGTGGTGCTCTTTGTTCTAGGAATGTTTACAAGGATTACCGCTTCCTTGAGCTAGCCTGTGACTCCCAAGAGGAGGTGGATAGCTGGAAGGCATCTCTGCTACGAGCCGGTGTCTATCCTGATAAATCCTCAGTAAGTTAAACAGTTCACTAGTTTTCCAGTAGCTGCTCTGTTTGAGTCAGAAAAAACAATCGTATCATCTGGGAAAACACAATGTCTGCAAGATTTCTCAAGAAATGGAAGCCTTTTCCTTACAGGCTTTGCTGGTAATTTTGAAATATTCATAATGAAATATTTTAAGATCCAATTTTTGCATCAAACCTCAATAGGGCAAAACCAAACATGCAAACGAAAAAACCACCCCACCTAAACCAAACAGCCAAACCTTCCAAAATGTTATTAATTGGATCTGTATAGTAAAAGCGTTGAGCAATTTGGGTTTTGCTGAGCTTCATTGTTTCTATTAATGTCTGCTAAGGTAAAGATGTGCTTTGAAGCATTTATTCCCTCAAGCTCTGTATCACCGAACTGACAGAAGCATTCCAGACAATCATGTGTATTTATTTTACTCATTCACTGCATGGTTTTTTGTGTATGAAACATATGCTAAACCTTTCCAAAGGCAGTTTTACTCAGCTAATCGTCACGTGGAGCAAATTGAACAGGATACTGTAAAAAAAGCCTCTATTAATTTAATAGAAAGGACAGAAAGTCTGGAAATGGAATGTGCCCAACGACCATTTCATATTTTTTGGACCTAGTTATTTTGATATTTAGTATTGAGTGAAGATTTGAGGAGCTGTATCCAACGAGGAGGCAGTCTAGCAAAAATACCTGTCATTTGAGGTTTGGAAAGTTTCTCCAGTGCATGGTTTGCCTTTCGTCAGTAAGTCTGCTGGTCTGCTAGATTCCTTCAGCGGAAGATCTGTTCTGAGAAATGCGGCTTTGATGTTAATGGAATTTGTTCTTCTTCCTGCTTGTTTCCCATGGGAAGGCCAGGCCCCTTGAGTCCAGGTCTTGTGCTGTCTTCCATCTTTCTATGCCCCAAACTTCCCTTATCCTTGTGATTCCTCCATGGCTTCTGGTATAACTCTGTGTCCCCTCCAGCTGCTCCTTCTGCACATAAACAGCCCTCAGCTCCTCTCTCATACCAAGTTTCAAGGCTAGGATCGAAAGATAAATCCAAGAACTCTTGAACTTCTGCATTCTCCAGTTACCGGAGGAATGAACAGTGATGATGATGATCATGATGATGATTTTTTAAAAATAGGTCAAATATGAATTTAGCAGGAGACTTTGTCTCCTTTTTTTTAATAAAAATTTGATCGTTCTTCAGTATGTTGCCTGTCTGAGTTGACCATCAGAAGTCATTTTACAAAGATTAGTTTTGAGAGGTTGCCTACTTCATTATTAGGATCAAAACAGTGTATTGTTTTTTCTTGCTCAGGTTTTAATAATGATGTCAAAGCAGCATGTTGCCTCCTGGTTTAATCTTGTATTCTGCGACACGTTTATCATATTCATATATCTGTTACTTTATATTTCAATGAGACAAACTAGTTGTGTTTCTAAACGTCTGTCTTCCTCTCTCTCCGTTCCCCCCTAAAAATATTTTCTATCCAAAATATGTTTTTGAAGAATTCTTGGTTTTGTTTAAGTTAGTCTGTCAAAGAAGTCTTAGACAGAAGATGAGAGACTTCCTTGAAAGACAAAAGTGGGAGGAGTCAAAATTCAGTTCTCCTTTGAGCTGGAATTATCTTTACATTCCAAAAAAAAAAGTGTTATTGTTCCAAACCCCTTTCATTTGAAATTCACCCAGTAATCTGTCTAGCTGTGCAGGAATGATGCTTGGTGCTACTCTGGTCTTGCAAAGGAAATGTGAACTGCAAGTCCGCTCTTAAAGTTTTGATTTTCGTAAAGCCAAAGCTCCCCGGCCCAGGGTACCTGAGAGGCTTCAGTGGAGATTAAAGAAAAATCAGCAGCGTTTCATTAAAATCCCGTGTGTGTGCAGCTTCACACCTTCTTCTGACAATATAAAATAGTTTTAGACACCCCCCATCCAGTCTTTTATTCTCCTTCGAAGATTTAGAGACTGTATTTCTCTGTAAGAGCGCCTGCCAGGAAATGGCAGCAACTTGTGTTTACTTCAGTGCTTCCCCACAGCTCTGCGATCCTGGAGTTAAAAAGGCAGAGAGGTACCCCAGCCCCTTCCCACACTGACCTCCTCGCTCTTTTTCACGTGCGAATCACAGCTGGTGACTTTAAGTATCCATGGCTTTGGCACCAGAAGTAGAAAAAATTGCTCCTTAGAAATGAAAAATAGATTAATAGTGCTGTAAACCTGGAGCGTTGCGGTGGTGAAGCTGGCCTGCTTTCTGTAACTGCCTGGGCTTGGAGAGCGAAGCTCTGCTCATGTGCAAGGACGCAGATGTAAAACCCAGCGCAGTTGCCCCTACCTGGGTTCCTTCTGCAGTAGCAGAAGTTGTCGAAATTTGTCCCTGAATTAAAGAGATTTGTTCTGAATTCTAGCTAAGGGAAAATCTCTCAACTAGGAATATGAATTTTTCTGTTGATTTTTTAGTAGCTCCACTTAAAATTGTATGATTGTAATGGTAATAGGGCTCAGCACTTACTTCCACGAATATAAAGTCTGTAGTGCTAATTTAATGATGTAAGCTAAGTCCAAGGTTGTCGATTTTCAATTTTTCCTTTTTGCCTAAACAAATCCAATTAACATATTAAAAAAGAAAGTCCAGCCATCACCCCATCCCTCCATTTCCTTGCTTCCTTTTGCCCGCCTTCCCATGCCCCTCTGCACACGGAGATGCACACCCATGTTCATATATTCATTCTCTTGTTAACTACCTTTAATCACCTTGCAGTGTGGGTCTATGAGCTCCCAAATTATTTTGTGGTTTGCCAAGTCACCTCCTGCCCCCGGGGAGATCTGCTTTTGTCAGGCCGTGGGCTTTGACAGCCACCCGGATAGCAATGAATCAGTGTTTTTATTTTTCCGACTCATATGCACGTCAGCTTGCTCGATATAAATCACACTGTGGCCAATTCACTTTGAAACGGGATATCCATTTACCAGCTGACTTTACTGCTGGGTTTCTGGACTGATGCATCCAAAAACCTCCTTTTTTAAAAAAAAAAAAAAAAAAAGACTACAACTTTGTGACCAGCCTTTCCAGACTGCATTTCTCAACTGTAGGCTGGTGTTTATTTTGGCTGCCTTCCCACTGTATAATATATGCCGTTCATGCCAGCTCATGGCAAAACTCACAATTAAAAACATTATAATAGCACAGATGTTTGTCGTAACCCGCTCCGCACACTTCACCTTGCTAGCACCATCCATCCCTTTCCCCCCTCTCCCCTGGTGCCTTCTTATTAGTAATCTCAAAGTTCAGAATTTGCTTATTTAAAAGCATCGAGTGGTGAAACTTTCTGTTCGTTGGCATGTTGCAGGGAGTGGCTGTCATGCCAGGGTAAGCAGACATCTTTAGCGGGCTGCTTTGCATACTGGAAGTTCGGTATTACCAGCACACGAAAATCCCTCTGGCTTCAGTCCCATCCCTAGATCGTTTCGGGCCTCGTTTTCTTCTCCCTTGTGTTAGCGTCCACTGACTTCCCAGGAGCTGCTCTTGATTTACACTGGAGGAAGCAAAAGTGGAATCAGAATGTTTGCGTAGAGAGGGAAGTTGAAAAACAGCTTGAATTTACAACTCCGCCAAATGCTTTAAATCCTTTGCGAATGTCCTGTGCTCCCCTGGAAGCTGTCTAGCTAACTAAAGGATTCAGTGAATGCTCTTTAAGTCAGTTCCTCAGATAATTTGAGCTGTTTCCAGCACTGTATGAGTTAGACTGAATGCATGTAAAATAAACCTGTCTAATATTTTTTTTCTTTTTCCTCTCTTTCTCCTTGCTGCATCCCACAAAGGGAAACAACAGAGTAAGTTCTTTGTCCTTTTACAAAATCCTTTTGTGTCCTGTCTCGAGGGTTTTATCAGGAAAATCAGTTTCTCTTCTGGTTCACACAAGTATTGCCTGCATACTTGCCTTAACAGAAAACTGCTTTTTCAAATGTGGATGCAAAAGTGTCTTCTAGAAAACTATTAACAGCTCTTTGTTTTAATTTTGGGGGTGGAGGTGTGTTAAGTGTTGCTGAGTTGTTTTTTAAGGCAGCTCGGTAAGAATGATACCATAAACCAGTATTGGGACCAAAGATTATGAAGGTATAGTAATAAAGACCTTCTGAGGAAAGGTTACTACAGTCTGATGAAGCTCATTACAGCTGGATTTTTTGACCATACATCAAAGCTTGTATTAATGGGCAGTTATAAAAACCCAGCACTAAGGTCTTAAATAACAGATTTGCTGGCGTTGTTGGCTAAGCTGAACTAGATCAGTGTACTGGCTTTGAAGGTGCCTTAAAATGGATGGAGGAGGGTGGGGTCAACATTTGACTTGGCTTCTAGACCCTTGATGTGTTCCAGCTGGACAGCAGCAGAAGGGTGTGGGGTGTGGAGAGGGAGAACTGAAATATGCATGGTCGGGGTTTGGTTGGTTTTTGTTGGGTTGTTTTTTTTTTTTTTAAACTAAGCAGCACATAAAAAGCAGTTTTGCTGATGTTGATCTGATAAACTAATAACCAAGCAGTTCCCAGGGTTTGTACTTTTCACACCATTTTTACTGAGCTTAAGAATGGAAATTGCACATCTCACACTTTGGAATATGCTGCAGAGAGAGTTTGTCATACCATGGAAAGAAGTTACACAGCTTTTGTGCCTTTTTTATTTTTTTACCCCCTTTTCCTGTTTCGGTATGTTAACCCTTAGGAAGATGTGTCTGGAGCATCAAAAGGTGCTTCTTAGCAAATGTTGAAACTAGCCCCTGAAATATTGTCTGCAGCATCTTGTAGTGAGCTTGAAGTGTTTCTGGGGTATTTGGAAAAGACCCAGGTGGTGTTTAAAATGCCTCAAAGATTGGAGACTTTTGTTTCCTTTGAATTTTTGTATTTTTAACCAGGTTTTGGCTGCTTCTGTTGCCATAATAGCTGGGCTCAGAAGCACCAAAAATCTTCTCTGTTGTTGGCCCGCCTGAGAAAAGGGGCCCTTGGTGTTGAGTAGGGAGGGGTTAAGAGCAGTGCTGTATTGATGGCATGGAGAGAGGGACTTTACATAGGAGGTGGTGTGAAATGTAAACGTTAACTGTGTACACTAAAATGTCAAGGTAATGTTTATAATGTTTCTTTACGATATGCTGACTTAAGGCTTTGCTGCTGCAGTGGATGCTGATCTGATCCCCAGAAGAGAGAGGTTTGACTGTAGATGCTCTGTCATGGAAATGGGGACAGAAGGGGCACCAAAGAACTCTGGGGGCTGGCAGAAATGGAGGCTGGAGGGCAGGAAGTGCTCTGTTCCCCAGAGATGGGAGCTATGGGCCACCCTAGGGAAGTGAGGGCCAGCGGCGTCTGGCACAGTTACTGGCACAAGGCAGGATACCCATAAGCAAACAGAAGGGAAACCTGTGAGATGTGTGGACTGGTGAAGCTGTTAGCTCTCCTTTCTCTCTGAGCAAAGGGCAGTCCTCGCTGTGGGTTCAGAAACATTCTGTCTCTGGCCTGGGCTGTCAGCCAGAAGGTAACTCCAAAAGAAATCTCCATGAAAACCATCCTGATCTTTCTCTTGGACCCAGTTCCTTGTAAAGATCCTTGTATCCTCATCTGTCCATCCCCCACCCCTTCTCATTCCCACAGGTCATTTGCACTGGATTCCAGAGGTTACATCATCCCAGTTAGGCAGAATTAACCTGCAGCTGCCTTCAGGGGCTCAAACCCCACAATTAGCTTGAGACTTTTGCACTTGGTGGCATGGAAAATTAAACGGGTAAACCCGATGGGAGGTGGCAGGAGAGTTTTTGAGAAGGGGCTGGAGGAAGAGAGGGGTGACAGGTTGAGAATGATGGTGGTTTCTCAAAATTGGATTATCCTTCCTTACCGTGCAGGTACAGATTTACTGGGTGGGTAGCAGAGCTGTGACCTCCTACCAGTGCTTCCTGGTGTGGCATTCATGCTGTGGATCATGACATATGTACATACATGTAAAGTTTCTGTACCCACCTCCCCATTCAGGTTCTGGATGCTTTATACCTCTGCCTTTTGTGCTGCACTCTCAGATTTACAAAAGTAAAAATAAACATTGGAGTAATGAGTTCCTAAAAGAAGGGGGGAGAAGGGAAGTGAAGAGGGTTTATAATCGTCTGTGGACTACTAATCATTTTTATTTTTACTTTTTATTGTTGCACAGCCATTAGTGTAAGTGAGATTTCTAACGTGGTTAAAGATAAATACAAATATATCTTCAAGAGCTTTGTTGGATAAAATCTCTAAAGGAGCTGTCTAGAATGAGGTAGTGGAGACCCACCTCACGCAGCAAGCACGTGCTGGCAAGCCCCATCTTACTGATATTAAACCCAAACTCCATTCTGCAGCCTTGCGCAGAGGGAGAGCGTTGCATTGCACAGGAGGCTGTAGCTTCAGTCCGGGTATTGAAGACAGAGTATCTGAATGCCTCTGGGTTTCTTAATCTTCTATTATGACCTTGCCTCCTTCCCTACATGTCTTCTTCACCCTCATTTAAAAAGAGAACACTCCCCATCCTGCAACAGCCCTGCAGAGCCTGCAGTTTGGAAACAGCTCCAAACCTGTAATGCTCTCATGAAGTTCACTTTCGGTATGCTCCTAACGCTGTTAGATTGAAAGATTAGGTGGATGCTGTGTCATGTTTATTCCAAGTCCTTAGGTACTCAAGCAGTAAAGCAGTAACAACAACAAATCCACCCCCTAAAACCTTAAGTGACGCTTTTTAATATAAAATGAACTTTCCCTTTGTCATCATTAATTCCTGAGTTAGCCAGTCATTTCTGCTTAATTTAAAGGCTCAAACACTTTAATGCTGAGCTCAGACTTGAGAAAATCCAACAAAAATTTAATCAAATTACTTTTTGTGGATAAAGTGACTGCAAAGGTTTAATCTTTGAATTATTTTGCATTGCTGTACTTGCTGGTAGCCTTTACAAAACACATGGAACTGAAGTCTGTAACTCCTGTGTTCACACCTCAGGTAGTCAGGTGGTCACAGTGCAGATAGTGCTGCACACAGGAACATTCACCCAATATAAAGTCAGTGTAATTTAGTTTGAATTTTCTCTTGGGAAAAACAGAACTCCCTTTGAAAGGAGAAGGAAAATAGTCTCTCTGCCAGGTCAGTTTGCGTGTTATTCCTTAAAATACTTCTTGGTGACATATTAATTACTTATTCAAGCCTCTTTTTTTTTTGGAAGAGGGTAGGGTGGTGGGTAGTTTTACTAAAACCAGATTCCAGATCTTCTACTTCATTAAGACGGCCAGATGTCCTACTGTCTCCTGAGACAGTCCTGGAAAATGGGAACTTCGTAAAGTCTGCTACTCCTTCTACATACGTATATGACAACAGCGCTCTCAGTTCATCTATTTCATTCTTGACCATTGGCATGGAAATGCAGATGTAGTGCCAGAAGCCATATGTATCTTTGCATTATAATAAGGCTCTGAAGATTTCTTTTTCAAATTCAGCCATGAAGGGTCTTCAGTTCCCTCCCAGACAGAAACTCTGGCTCAGCCGGTCACCGGCTGTGGTGACGCTCCGGTCAGATTCAAACTGGAAGTAGTTCTGCTCTGGGATTGCTAAAGTCTGGGTTCGAGTGAAGTTCCTAAAGTAGAAAAAGCAAAGCCTTGTTTGGGTTGGGTGCGTAGTAGTAAGCTGAGAAGCAAATTGTGCTGATATGGCAGAGGGTAACAGGGTGTAGACATGTGTAAACTGTTTACTGGTTTCCCTTTTTATTTTTTCCTTTAGAAAAACAAACCACCACTATATTTAAGGGAAGGAAGGCACTGAATTCTAGGAAAAGAAGAATCTGCTTTAGTTATGACTAAAATTGGCTTCAGGCCAACTAGGTTTAAAAATAACTTTTAAATGAAGAAGTGTTAAATTATTTTTATTTTTTTAAAAAGTGGAAAAATGCCATAATTTTATAGACAGTGTTTCAGTCATTGCTTCAAACAGATGAATTGGATTTTACAATGAAGTCACGGTGCAAAGGAGCAGACCCAGCGAGTGGGTGTGCATGCGCACATGCGCTGGGTCAAAAGCAGTCCAAAATACAGGCAGGAAACGAAACAGCCGGCTGATTTTCAGTCCCTTCCTTGCTGCCTCGCTGTTTCAAGGCTGTGCAGGCACCTTTCAGATCAAAAAACCCTCTCTTCTCCTAAATATTAACAAAACCTAGATACAACCTTGTTCCCCCAGTGTTCCCCAAGAAACAGAGCAGCCCCGGGTTGTGTTTTTGAAACAACTCCTGGCACGACAGAGTTAAAAATATACAGGGGAAGAGAGATTCATAACATTGCATCAGTTGTGCTGACTGTAACAAGATGCAGGCTAACGGACGGGCTGATTTCAAAACCAGTCCCAGCAAAGCTGGTAGCTGCCTATCAGTAGCTGTCACGGGGTTTTACGCTTCTGCTGTTAAACGGGACCGCTGACATTGAGCAAACTCCAGGAAATTTAGGACTGGGGGAGCATTATTTATTTATTTTGTGTTTCTGTAACGTATTCACGGCGGGCTCTTTACTGTGCCTTTGGCAAGGCATCTGCAGATTGAAAATATTTCTGAATTCTTCACTCTTTATGGCACAGCTCGTTTTTTGCACTGCTTCTCCTCCCATGAAGGATTTCATTGAAGCTCTACAGAAAGGTGAAAACTCCCTGGTCCGGAAGATTCAGCTCATGGAGCGTGAGTGTCAGTCCTATCCTGGACATATGCTGAGATTTGCCCTGGGGGAGGCAGCGAAAGCAGCCAACCTCCAAGGATACTTTCCCAGCACTGGTCAGTGAGTGCTGAGAGTTGGCTGGTGGAGAGGAAGGTGCTTCTGGACTGTGCTGCACCAACCTCTGCCACAAACATGCTTTGGACTCCAGCATGATAGCAGCTGCTGGAGTCCCTGTGTCTCCAGTCAGGAAGGTCAGACTGTGTCCCTTTAGCGTCACAGTATGGGGTCGCCCGTGAGCGGGACCCAACAGTAGGGGAAATACACTCATGGGTATCACGAAGCTTTGGGACTATCCTAAAATATTCCAAGTCACAAAAACCTACTCCTGAATAGTCATTGGGAGTAAATAAAGATTTGAAAGATTTTTTTTCTGCCAAAACTGTCACCAGGCTCACCCTTCCGTAGCATTTACAGTGTAACAGGAAATGTAGTCATCGGACACGAGGGTGGAGGGCAGTTGGTGAACAGCCATATACTTCTTTTTTTTCTCATTCACAAGGGAAAACAAGATGATTGGGAGAAACTGCCATTTTCCCTGACTGTGCTCTGGACAAAACCCAAGATATGCAATGTCTAGTCTGATGCATAGTTCATCCTGGATTTCTTCAACCTTTCCTACTTTTTTTTTGTGGAGATAGGTTTATAATTACTGCTCTGCGTGTAAAATCCTCCATTCTGCAGCTTCATTCTCCACTCATGTAACTTCCCTTCCATGACGTCATGTGTTCCTGTTCTGTGGTCACTCTTCAGCTCCTGTCCCACCTCTTTCCCAGCCCCATTGTGGCCTGTGATTGACTCATGTCTTCCTTGTCCCTCTCTTGTTTGTTGTGTTGCGTGGCACTTGATGTGTTGAGTGTGCTGATTTAGGAGAACTGGGATTTCCCACTAGGAAGGGCTGGCCATGGACATTTTGTGGTGTTTGATCAGTGCAATTCTTCAGTGACTTTCATGCCCTTGTTCCTAAAACCTGTGTTCCTGCAGTTGAAAAACAAGTGGTCTGTTCCCTTCACGTTCTTTCTTTTTTAAACTCAACCTCTGCTTTTCCTCTTTTAGTCAAATTACTTGTAATTCAAAGAGATAATTATATGTCACTGAGCATGTTACAAAGTTCAAATAATTTATATTAAATTATTTGGGTAGGTATGAGCTCTGGGGTGGGTAGATAAAGAAGTTACTGTAAGGTGTCAGGCCTGTATCATAGAATCATAGGGGTTGGAAGGGACCTCAAGAGATCATCGGGTCCAACCGCCCTGCCAAAGCAGCTCCCCAGCTCATATTGCTCAGATAGGTGTCCAGACAGGTCTTGAATATCTCCAGAGAAGGAGACTCCACCACCTCCCTGGGCCTTTAGATAGCAGATATTAAAACTTTACAGTGATATTTGTTGCAGAGCATTAATGTGACCTGCTCAACAGTCAGGGTCTCTCTGCTGGGTGGCAACATACCTAAGGGCGCTTAGGGAAATCAACTAAAGAAACTAACCCAGAGCATGGATGCTAAAGACCATGAGAAGAATCAGTCCCGTGCTATGTCATTTGGTGTGCAGTTGTAGTTTGGTGGTTTGCTTGATTTGCAGACCTAGATATTTTCCAGTGGAAACGTGAACCTCCATATAACGAATATAAGTCTTTCCATCCTGGGCTTCAGTGTAGGTAATGGTGTGACTCTGTGAACTGTGACACCATCCGGCAGCCTCAAATGCGTTGGAGTTTAGAGCTGTCAACAGATACTATTTGTCTAGAAGCTGCTGTTGTGGACCAGGATCCTGTTTAACAAATTTAGAGTAAAAACATGGTTCCTTATAGTCAAAGAATGACAGAAGAGAACCGATGGATAGTTAAGGAATGGTGTCCTGTCTGGGTTTTGTTAAAGATTTGTCACTAGTCATTTGAGTACCTCTGGAAACGGTGGGTCGTGAGGCAAACTACCTATTTGTTGGTAGGCTGACTTGCCGAGGACATGGGATTTAGGACTATTTTGTCACTAAGGAATTATGTAAAGAAGGAGTGCGAGTTCGCTCTTCAAGCCTGAGAAGGCAGTATTATGGTTGGTTTGGAGCAGGTTTGGCAAGGTGTCATCATCTTTTGTTCTTTAAGAATATTGCTCTCCAACTTCTTTGAGATTGCAGTGATTTCTTTCTGCCTGTCTTTTAAGAAAAAGTTATTAATCTACCTGATTCAATCATCTGAAATCAGACACTAGTTATTTGAGTGTCTGTCCTTACGTGCTGGAAGCATCTTGGTTTAAAGTTTGACTGGAAGTTTGCTCAGGTGGTTTTGTTGGGTCAGTTGTTGGAGTGATTTAAAAGCGGTAATCCTTGTGAACTCGCATACATGTAAGCATGTCTATGAAGTTCTCCAGCTTCTTGTTTCCCAAGACAGTTTGCAGAGAACCTTTGTGTCTCTGCCCAGTGTGCTGAATGGGTTTCCTTTAGTGTATACAAGTATCAACATTTCCCCATCTTTTCTGATGGGATCCCATTGAGGAATTGCACATATTTCTAGGGATCTGTGTCTAGAGTAATCTGCAATCTGTTCCTTTCAAGTCTGGATCTCTTGACTGTAGACTACGTCATCCTCCCTTGGAAGCCAGTGGGTCCTTGGCAGCAGAATCTCAGCAGTGCTGAGTGCCAGGTTCCTAGGTAGCTGTCTATAGGCAACATGACAGCAACACAAGGGAACTCAGATTTGCAATGGAGCCCTAAATACACGTCTTCTCCAGTAAGGCTCAGCAATATTGCTGTTCCATGAAGGATAAAAGGATGCAGCATTTTGCAGTGTGACCTGTTTGTCTTACATGCATTGCTGGGTTTCCAGGCAAAGTCATTCCTGCCTATGCCCTTCCTAGCTGAATCTTCCATTTCAGACATCAAAATGGTTTACTTGACCTAAGAAATGCTCCTGTTTTAAAGCAGTTCCTTATATCTTACTTGCCGCTGGTGGTCTTTAGGCTGCTTTTCTGTAGCTTTTTATAAAATATTTTCCATTATATATAGAAGAGCATTAAGCTATCTACCAGGGTTTACAGATAGTCACAAATACCCGAAAGATTGTCACATATACCTTGTTCCTTCCAAATTCAAGCCCCCAACTGACAGTGGAAAATTACGGTTCAAATATCAGTGATGCTACCTCTTCTGTTGCTGAGCATTTTGGTAAAAACACTCCTTTACTATGGTAACTCCACAGTCCCTGGGGAATGACTCTTCAACGCTTCCAACCTTCAGTATTTTTCTTGACAAGTTTCTGGCTATATCCTGAAAAAATTTCTGGAGTCTGCTGTGGATCTACAGCAGCAGAAAATAATGGGGAGCACCATTAACTAAACTTTTATGTTATGTATGAAAAGGAGTAACTTGGCTAGGGAGGTTTCCAGTGCAAATATCATCCACGTTCACACTTAGTAAGCTAAAAGCTCATTAGACAGCTAGGTAAAATTACCAAGAAGTTGCTACCAAGTTTCCACTCTGTCCTCCTGGTCATCTGCAAAATCTAAGAGGTTTTGTTACAGAACGTAAGTTCTGCTTGACACAGAATGCTTTTATTAAATTTCCTACCTGGAATCTCCCAAAAGCAGAGGGTTTTTTTTTTAAGTCAGTCCAAGTTCAGGCGTCACAGTGTTCAGATCTGGTCATTTGTTTGGAAACCACTGTCATTTCTCTTATTTTTATGAATTTACTGAGTTTAAAGTCTTTTTGCTGGAAGATATGCTTAAAAACACACCACATGCTTCCAAAATGCTGTGTTAATTTTGAAAAAAAAATTAAAAATAATGAAAACAGTAAAAAAAACCCCAACCTCACAGCCAAAGAGGTTCTACATGACAAGTTATATCCATTCCTTCTTTGGATAAAGG
This sequence comes from Zapornia atra, assembly GCA_013400835.1. Taxonomy (NCBI): domain Eukaryota; kingdom Metazoa; phylum Chordata; class Aves; order Gruiformes; family Rallidae; genus Zapornia; species Zapornia atra. The sequence goes on along the minus strand of VZTU01020181.1, from coordinate 126,452 downwards.
ACTATTTCTTGCACAGCCTGCTGTGTGCCTGACAACATACTCCAGGGAGGCTGTGCATGCAGCGAGCTGTTCAGGCAGTTTCTTTGGGCGTAGTACGGCAGGATGTTTGAATCCATAATGTTTAGTTGTAAAAGATGCAGAATGTGTTGAAATCCAGACATTTGTGTATCTTGAGAGTACAACTGCATGTCGTCAACAGAGAAGCACTCTCCAGTGGTGTAAGGAGAAGCATTCTTTTCACATTTCTTCCCAGCTTGCATTAGACATGTCATACAAGAGCTAGAACATGAGGAGGACTTTGCAAGCGGTCACGGTGGTTCTTAGTGTTTTTTTGGGTTTCCCAAAGAGAACTGGGCTCGGTAGGTTGCTCTGCTGCCAAAGGTTTTATCATGTGGACTGAATATTGTAACAGAACAGACAGCACCATCTTCGTGTGTTTTTAGACATGTTATTTACTGGGGTTTCCCTGAAGAAAGCTTAGGGATTCTTTCCTTATGAGTCACTAACCAAGTGATTGTTTTTATATAAACTTTCCTTCAGCTGGTTAGAGTTGGAACACAGTGTCTTCTGCTCCTTCTGGGGTCTGACTTTTCTCTTAATTTCTTTTAATAGTTGTTCCTGCAGCCAATGGGACGGTTTGAACCTTGTGGCCTTCCCCCCACACCCTCTCTGAGCTCCATAGTCTTGAAAACGGCTGGTCTAGCCGGCAGAAGTGCTGATGGCGAGTGCTATTTGCCTGTAACTCCTTTCTTTCAGCTTTCTACCTTGTGTGGTGCTTTTCCAACCCTGCACCTTGCTGGCAGCTCAGGGGGAATGTGCCGCTGACATGAGCCAAACTGGAGTTTGCATTTTATGTGCTGAAATTAAAACAAAAAGTTGGTATTTAACTTCAGTGGCAGAAAGGTTGAAAGCTGTAAAGGGCTGTGTTTCCATAATGGAAATCGCTACAGCTGGAGACACACATCCCTTCTCTTACATACCCCTGAATCCTTTCCCACCCTCTTCCGGTGGCTGCAGCGGAGTCGTCCTTTGCCAGCAGAGTGGTGCAGAGTCACTTTTAATTACCTCCTTCCACTGCTTTTGATTTCAAGCCCAACTGATGGCGCCAGGGGCTGAGCCACAGGGAGATCTCCAGGCAAGTCCTGCCTACACCAGGCAGGCTTGCCAGGCAGATGCTATACAGCCCGCTACGTTTCCTTGTGGTCGGGGTTTTTTTATTACATGTTAATTTTTTTTTTAGCCTGCAACAGGAGCTATGTGAACATCTAGTAACTTTGTAATGTACTCCTACACGTGAAATTCTAGGTTATGGTCAGGAGCTTCTCTTCCACTCCCTGACCTTCAGATACTTCCATATGCAGGATGTAGTTATATGTATGTTTGACTTCACAGGTAGCAGATTTGTGAAAATGCATGGCATTATTTTAAGCCAACAAGCATGCAGAGCGTTTCGAGTCTTTTTCATAACCCAAGATTGGATTTCTTTATTTTTACAGGAGCCGGAATGGTTTAGCTGGAATGAAAATGTTCATTCCACTGCATCATTAGTACGGGCAATCTTCAGTTGAAGCCTAGCCCATTTTTCATGCTAAAGCTCTAATAGTTTGACTATTAATCAACATGTAGGATGAATTTCTGGGGCTGAGAGCACTTGTCTGCATGCCTGTAATTTAAGCTGTACTCTTTTTTCTTTCTTTTTTTTTTTCTTTTTCCTTATGAAAGGAAGGTAGCCAAAAAATAAATTATATTTTAAAGACTTCACCTCCCTCTCACCCCCTTCTACCATTCCTCTTCTGATAAACACCCCAAAAGCTTTCACTACATGGATAAGTAGACTTAGCTGGACTAGCAGATCCTCAATGTGTCGTTAGATCCTCAACAACTTTCTGTTAGATGGGCTGGTCGCTGACACAGGGATTGTCTCGGGTGTGATATTTAGTACCTGAGGGTCTAGTCCATCTAGCTTTTATTAATCTGAATGTCAGTTTTAGGCTCTCAGATAAATTTTTTCCTTCCCTTCTCCATTATGGAATCTGTAACCAGGTTGATCAGTGTGTGCATAGGAGTTTTTGGAGACCAATTCATTCTTTCCTCACAGATTCACTCCCCAGTTTAATGGGAGAGCTGATGCAAAGTCCATTCCAGCTCGGAGGCAAGGCAGTATGGTTTGAAATGTGGACAAGGGTAGGAAGGAGGAGAGCCATGTAGTTCATGTAAGATGCAAAGCTATTTCAATTTAACTGTCTAGGGCTCTTGAAGACTGCAGAGCTCTACACCATGTAAGCTGAAAAGCAGTTTCAAGGCTATTGTAATAAAGTCCTCTTGTTCTGGCCATGCAGATCCATTTGACTCTTGAGGAAGCAGTGCAGCAGCCCCGGAAACAGGGGAGATGTAAAGTGTTATCTTTCACCAGAAGGTGTATGGCTTTCTCCATCAGCAATCCAGGCAAGATTATGCTAGTACCATACAGGACAGTGTCCCCTTTATCGGACCTGCCTTGCTGATAACAGAGACTACCAATTAATTTATCTTTTCATGGCCACATCATACCACTGTCTTTAAATTATCTGATGCTCAGTTGAGAGGTATTTGGGCTTTCTTTTCCTTTGTTATTGCTAGCTGATGAGCTCCTGGTCCAGCGCAGGAGCTGTCATTAGTCTGTCAGCACATGACTCTTATTTCCTCCTGTTTCTGTTTTTCCAGTCCTTTAAGTTATCCATGTCTTCCAGGACACTGTGTTGAGAGTACCTCACAATTTTGTGTAACGGGCAGAAGCAAATTTAACTTTCCTGTAAGGACAGGCTGAGAGAGTTGGGCTTGTTCAGCCTGGAGAAGAGAAGGTTCCAAGGAGACCTTATTGCAGCCTTCCAGTATCTAAAGGGGCTCCACGAAAGCTGGTGAGGGACTGTTTACAAGGACATTGAGTAACAGGACAAGGGGTGTGATGAGCTTAAACTTAAAAGAGGGTCGGTTTAAATTAGACTTCAGGACAAAATTCTTCACTGTGGTGGTGGTGGTGAGGTACTGGCATGTTCAAAAGCCTTGCAGACAGCCCTGGTTTGACTGACATGTCTGTACTTGCCTCATTTTTCTTCCCATTTTATTCAATGCGAGTGCTGCACTTGCTGTTCCACAGACCCGAGTGCCACGCTGATACCTTCCTAAGGTGATTCTGCACCCCCTGAGGCAGTAGCAGGAGCTGTTCCCTTACTGGGAGCTGGTAATTGGATATGGGCGTATATCAACAGTGCTTTAGGAGATTCTACACAATGGATCTTTCTTTTTTGAGGGTAGTGATTTATTCTCTTGGTGCTGCCCTTTGCATCTCCTGTCCTGGTTAGGAACGAATGATAATGATACAGTAAGTTTTGTTTCACCTGAGACAGTTGGTACAAGAGTGGAAGAACTTTTGTCTGTGAAAGCTTGGTACCCAAAATACTTTGCTCTGAAGAACACGATGGAAATCAACATGTCAAACAGCAAGCTTCAGGGCCGATGACTCAGGTTTTCCCCTGCTGTGGTCTGGATGACAAGAAACTGCCCATGACAGCCATGAGGAGCTGAAAGCAGTAATTCACACTCCTGCCACAGAGCATTTTCTCCTTTGATGTTATCAGTAAACTGCACCCCAAAATCCAGCCTGTGATTCCAGACCATCATCTTTCCTCCTCTGCTCTTCTTGCCTGAGCCTCCTTTTAGGCTGCTTGCCTGACCATTGACTGGTGTTCCTTTTCAGGGCTTTTCTTTTTTCTACTGGTTCAGTTCCCATTCCTCTTCCAGTACCTCCAAACATAGTGTTGCATTCCCTCAGGCTGGTTGACCTATTAGTGTGTGTTTCATTCAAGCCTTTACTTTCTCCAACCATGGTCATTCAAGGTTCATATCCCTGCAGATTTTCTTGCCAATAGCCACTGCCCTGTGTGTGGTGTCTGTGTGTGGGTGTAAGGGAGTACGTGTGTTTGTAGGTATCTGAATTCAGATTGTGCTCGTTTGTGCTGAGGTATGTTTCTCTCTAGAGAACAAATAAGCATTGTTTAATGTGGAATCTGTAATTATCAATTGAAAAATCTCTCCCCTTCCATTTGCCTCGTCAACACTTCACGTCTCAAAATACAGAGTATCCAGAAGACTTTGGTGTTAAACTTTTCGAGTCCATGCTGAACATATGAAAAATCAGCCCTTTTTGTGTTTGCATGGGACCTTTGTTCGCTGTGATTAATGGGCCACTAACAGTGTCCAATACAAGTTCAGTGCAATGTACAAAGTGCCTTTGATGCCAGACATTCTACAGCGCTGTGCAGAAACTAAAGCTAATAGTTGTAAGCCTGAGAGGACTGGAATGTTTTCAATTTACTTTTAAACAAATGACTTTATTGTACCATTCTCACATGGGAGTAAATTCCACAGCCTTAGTGCCACAGTAGACAAAACTTTTTTACCTGCTGATTTCTGTTTATACTCGGAGAAAAGAAATTAACCTCGGTTAGGGACTGGGGAGAATAGGACAGGACTGTTGAACTTAGTGGGAATTTTGCCAGGGGCTTCCCTAGGAGCAGAGTGAGATGCAGGAGTACAGGGTGTAGCTGAAGGATGATTTGTGGTGCAGAGTGAAGTTCAGGAATTCTGTCTGCCTGAAAATCGAATTCGTGAAGGGCACCTGTAGGAAAAGCTTATAACTGGTTTTCCCACTCCTGAAATGTTAGGTTGTGCTCTGAGCAAATGGGAAGAAGATTCCTAGTGTCTGCAGTTGGAGATGGGTAAGGCCCAGCTCCTGGACACCCAAGTAATGGGTGTCTGTAGCCATATAGGAATGACATCCCTTGACCCCAAGGAAAGAAAGTGTCTCTGAACTCACCATGTTCCTATTGTAATGGTAAAGATTTGCCGACTAAGACAGGGAAGTTTTGAAAGAATAAGTCTTTATAGGACAGTCTAATACCATGGATGTGCAGAAATATAAAATACCTGAAAAATGCTGAAGGACGGACCATGGATCCATTGGATCCACTCAGCATTGCTCCAAGTGGGAAACCCACTGATGCTAATCAGTGCATCGTAGTCTTCTGACAGGTATAGCACAGAACCCATTCCAGTAACTCCTTTTGATCAAAACATGAGTGGGCATTAATTACTTTACTAACAGAACCAGGAATATGGGATTATTTTTTTTAACTGCCCTCTACACCAATTGTACTAAACTCTTTTGGGTTTTTTACAAGGCTTTTGCTTTGTGCATGTTATGTGGTTTTATTGCTTGATAAATCCATAAGCAATCAAGAAAAGGTGTGAGGTTTTTTCTTCCTCATGTTTTACTTTGGTCCTCTATAATTAGTATTTTACATTGCATGTCACTGCACAGACATCAAAATGGAAAAAAATAACCAATTTAGGTGATGGTTAAGTAAACGCAGTTTCAGAAATTGAACAAATAAACCCACTCACCTGAAAACAGTTTTAGAGCCTTTTTGTCTTCCTCTGATGGTTAACACCACTGTCCTGTCTTTTCCAAAATAATCGCTCATCTCAGTGCGATGGCTTCCCACAAAACCATACCTTGGTGACAGAATGAACGATGTCAGTAGTGCAAATCGTTTTGCAGTGCCCTTGGAGCCCTCAAGTCTTTGCTGCCACCGATTTGGCCTCTAGAGGAAGACACAGATAAAGCTTTTGTAGGCTGTAGGGAAAAGGGTCTGAGAGCTGTTTCCACTCTGACTTGTAAGGCAATCCAGTTGGATTCTCCTCACTTGGTAGCTTTTTTCCTTTTTCAAACAAATAATGTATGTTGATCATTACTGAAAAGAAACCAGAGGGTGACAGTTTTGACATTGCCAAATGCTGCCATGAGACAGATCTGAGATCAGGAGCATTTCTTGGCAGTGCTGGGAAGCCTGTGGGGGCAAAGGCGGTGCCAGCTCCTTCCCAGGTGATGCCTGTATCTGGTCTTCTTTCCACGAGAAGACCAATGATTTTATTACCAAACAAGATTTTCTAAAACACTGAACATGTGTTTCAGGAGTTGTTGCAAATCCTCTCTCCCTGAGGTGGGGAAAAAACTGCATAGGAGAGGGCAGGATTGGGTTTTGTTTAAACCAGGCCGAATGTTCCTGGGCAGCAGCGGCTCTCCATCCTGTCCCAGCAGCAGGTGCCCATCTGCCCTCTTCAGATGGGAAACACCAGCACTTCAAGGGAGTATTGCCACGGCCTGAGGCTGTATTAGCTTTCCAGGCTGGGTAGAGTAAGGAGCAATTATGTGCTTTTGCCTAAGACTCCTCTAAGTCTCCCTGTAACCTCCTTGATTCCAGCCTATCTGGAAAAGCAGGTCCTTCGCTTGCAAAATATCTTGGGGAAAGAGAGGAGATGGGAGGACATTGCAATGGAAGCACCTCATCCCCTTTGTCTCCCAAACACCTCTCTGTAGTGGGGGGCATAATCTGTTCTTAAAGGTGGGTCCCTGGGGAGCCCCAGTTTGGTGGGGGCTGGGACCCAAGCTCTGAAGGCAGAGGGTGTCTCAGATGAAATGATACTTGAATCTCGCCGTGCAGGTCTTTGTAATCCCCGAGTCTTAATATGGCCATAAGGCTATAAATTCAGGGATTTTGACCTCAAAGTCTATGAGTGTGTCTAAAAATAACTCACCCGTCCTCATTTTATCACTTCATATACTCTGACACAATTTTGGAACCTGTCTCCATCCCATCTAGCAGGGGAACACTATAATTAAGTATCAGTTTTGAGAGGCTGCTCTCCCTTAGCTTAAGGCAGAATAAAGCTTTATGTATTTTGCAGGAGATTATAAACAATTCATTGGCTAAAATTAGCAGTAAAAAGGGAGCCCCAGCTCTTTCCTGCACTGTGGTTTGTACCACAAAGACTTAGTGTTTCTAAACCATGACAGAGCTCTCTAAAAACCTTGAAAGCATATTATGTATGTGTCACTTTGGCTTGGTTAGGAATAGTCTCACCTCTAAGCCAGAAGGCCATGGGTTCAAGTTCCATGCCCGCCCTTGGATCCAGCTGTCTCACAGTAATTTTATTACTGAAAACATTTTAAAATAGAGCCGTAGGGGAAGAAGAGCAAAACTTTTGTATCTGTAACTGCACCGTGAGACATTCAGTCATTGGGATGGTACGTTAAACCACTACTCTCACTACCCATCTTTGCTCAGCAGGTATAAACCCTCTAAAAAGAGAGGGGCTGGCCCTAATCATGTGGTGGTTTGTTCTCCTCTTGACAAAACCAGTCCTGATCCTTGGGAGTGCATGCGTGAGCTACTGTTCCCTGGCTGAAGGGAGTTTGGGTTTTCGTGGTGCTGCCACAGGGATAGGGTTCCTTGGTTGTGTGTTGCTGTGCAAGAGCTGAAAAATGAAAACAGGCAAATCAGCCTTGACTTCACCTTCTGCTGCTGACCAGTAATGGAAGGGGAAAGAAAATAAATCAGTCCTTTGGACTGAAAATGTCATAGGTTGTTTAAAAAATTAATTTGCAAAAACATCCAATTGAAGTGCGAGGTTAGGGTTGCTTGTGGCAATGATAAAGCCAGGTGATCTTAACTGCAGGGGAAAGCTCTGTCCTGTGTCTGCACAGATGTCAGGGTAGAGTGCTGATTCCCAATGTCCTTTAACCTCCCCATAGAGAGGAGGTCAGAGAGACTTAAGGTTTAAACTTCATTGTTTCGTTTTGGTTTGCGCCAACGAGCGTGTAGTCTTATAACATGAAGCATTTATGTTTGTTGTTTATGGACGTGCGTATTACCTTACCAGAATCTTACTGGCTCGTAAATATAATTTGTTTTTTACTTTTTGTGTGTGTGTGTTTGAGAAATAATGTTTTGTTTTCTACTGGCTTTGTAGAATATTTAGAAGGGCTTTGGCATATGTGTACGAAATGGAAGTTGTATCACAAAGCAGTATCTAACTTCATTTGGTCCAGGATTATGTACAGCGTAGTTGCTCACAACTCACTTCTCCTGAAAATAATTTTGCCCAATAATTTTTGGTTTTAAATTCTTGTGGCATGAATCCAAAATGCTCCCGGATGGATGATTTTTCTTTTGTTAACAACATTTGTTAAACTTCAGTAAAGGTCTCGGTGTTTTCAAATTCCTCTTCTGACCTGTTTTGAGGGTTTCCTGCTACAGGAATGTTGCAGCTCAAATTGTTGCTTTCAGAGTTAAGGGAGGTCTTAAATGGGTCATATGGATGGTGGTGATTATTGATGCTTTACTGGGGTAGGAGTTCCTGCCAGAATTTGTAGACCACTGTCACTGCCTGACGGAGGACTTATGGAAAACCCATCAATGTGTAGGAGAGCATTCAATCTTAGGACCTGAATTATCAAATGAAATGTTTGATGAGAACTCTGGCCAAGATATGTTTGGTTTATATATGACCAACATCTGGGAAAGGTAGATTTATCTACCTAAGATGCTGGTGGTTCTTGTATGTCCGCTTGCTACGTTAGATGAAATACACTTCTGTTGTTAAATTTTATTCTGGTAAGTAATTACTGTGGGCGCTACACAGGCTATGGGAATTGGAGCAAGAGATGGAGGGATAATCCATCTTGTCATGGCAGGAATGTCAGCCCACTTAGTCACATCTGGGGTCCGGGTGGGGTGGTCTGTTTGAGGCTTGAGTTGGTAATGGTCTGTCAAAAATCAGGGTAAAGGGTGGGCTATCCTGCTAGGGGAGGTGTCCACAAGACAGATTTCTGTACTAAGATGCAGTCCGTGCTGAGAGAAGAAGATTTGAGACTCCTTCCCGTAGAGCCTGGCTTAGCAGTATTGCCTGAACACGAGGCAAAGGGGAAAGGAAATGGTGCCGCTCCAGAGCACAGTGATCCAACTGTGTGCAATCAGTGTGGGTGCTATTAAAATGCCATCTTCCTCTGCCTGCCCCTTTCCTCCCTCCCTCCCTCCCCCTCCGCTGTCAGCCTGGCTGAGGAAAAGTCAAATAACGTACGACTGTGTTCCTTGGCATCACAACTGCAATTTCCCTTTAGGGGCTTCAAACTTGAGAATGGGAGGTTTTAAATCTTGCTGATTCGTGCTATTCCAGCAAGCATATGTGTGAAGAGAAAGAACAATGCCAGTTCGAAACAGAAATCACAAGTGAGAAATCATTGCTGCTAAATCAGGTGTTGCAGAGGCCAGTGGAAAAAAATCAGATGCTAAGAAAAGAAGGAAATTACTTTGTTTGGAGCTGGGAAGGTTAATGAGAATGAATTAGAAAGTGCTCTCTGTGTATTCAGCCCCCAAGGATTTGAGGAAAGTTAGCAGGATTTATTTACTGATTATCCAGACTATACAACTGGCAATAAGATTAAGTGAGGAATTTTGGAACATGCTGACATTTCTTATTTGCATCATTTACTATGGAGATCATTTGTCGGTACTGCACTGAGTTTGTGGTGAACCAGGGCTTAGTCTGGCCCAGCAGAGACAGATCTGGTACTTCTCATGGCTCGAGGGATGTGGGGGTGAAAACAGTTTAACGTCCTCTTTTGCGTCTTGGAGAGGAAACATCAAGTTTGTCTAGGTGCTTATCAGAGGAGAGTTTCAGAATATTTTCCTAGACATCATTAATTATGGAAAAGAGTGTAGTTATAGGTGACACATTGCATTAGATCAACTAAAAATAAAAGACAAGGCTGTAATTTATAGAGCCCCTGCATTGGACGCTGTACAGAGCTCCCCCACTACAAGGCCTCCTCCAAGTCTGCTCCTCCCAGCATGCACACAGATCTGCACACTGCCCTTCTCCTATAGTCAAATTTCTTTACACCAGGCTGGTAAGTACTGAAAAGGTACCATTTCTGCTGGAAGAAATGAAGGGAAGACGGAGGAATGGGATAGGAGCTCAGTACAGGATCTAGAAAAAACAGATTTGGGATTTTCATTCTTTATTCTGGGTGCCTGCCTCTAAAATGGTCACATCTTGTGGAGAAGTGTGACTCTTCTATATTAGACACACAGACACGGGGAGTCATAGGCTATGTTTTAAACATTTAATCCTGTGCAAAGTGTTTTCCACAATTTGCCTTCTCCAAGCCACTGTCTGTGCACTGAGCACTTACTTATTCCATCTTCATCTCATAAAACAAGACAATTCCTTGGCCCTAAAGGAATCCTTCAGTTGAGTCTGCTGCGCTGTTGCTGGAATAAGGAAACTTTAGCTAGTGACGCTCTCTCACGTGGTTACTGCTATGTAAAAGTCCTCAATAGTTTCACTTCTGGTGACATGTCTTCTAGGAGTGGTTTTGGCAAGGAGGTAAATAACAGAGCTGAAACGCAAGGTGTTCTTTCAGTCTTGATGACTCTTTATACTTCTTTGACCAGCATCATGGATGGCTGATTCTCCTGCTTTCTGTTTTTATTGTCTTTGGTACAAGCTCCAAGACTTCTATTTGTTTTCCTCCTTAGGGGAACTGCATACCACAGTCAGTAGCTTTAATCCTTTAATCCACAGATGTCCGGCTGATCCTCCACCCATTGATTATCTCCTTTCACAGCAAAAGATCCTGTTTGGCCCTTCACAATTAATGTCCGCTGCTGGATGAGGCTGTTGTCTCTGGGAACGTGTTTCATACATTTGGTAACAAAGGCACAATAAATTTCAGCCTGAACAACTTCTGGGCTAATCATCTTTATCATCATGACTTCATCTCCAGGGTAGCTCACCACTGATTGAGACTTCCCTTGACCTCCCTCTACACTGAAATAATGGCAAATATCAGGCCAGCAGTATCTCACATCCTAGGTTTTGGTTTTTTTTTTTTCTTAATGCACTCTTATAAATATGGGGCACTTCATGTGTTGTTATGACAAGGAAATTCTTTGACTGAAAAGTTTGCAAATTCCAAAGTAGTATTTGTTTTATAAACAAAGGTGCTGTTTTCCTTATGCCAGCCTCTTTCTGCTTTTGCTTGTCCAGCAGTCTGTTCTGAAAGGCACGAAGCAGCTGTTGGCCCTGAATCAAGACTTGCAGCGCAGGGAGGGTTATGTAAAAGTCCTTTGTGTGAGAGGTACATGGCAGCAAATGGTGAAACTGGAGTGCAGATTCTTTATGGGGAGATGGCAATTCATGGCAGTGGTTTATTTTTTTACTTGAGTTCTGCACAGAACAAAAAGAATAGTATGATATTGTAATTTTTTTTTTTTTTGTATTTTCAGAAACACGTTCTTGTTGCAGTGTTTTGGGCTCATAATTTCATGCTGCTTTGCACCCAGTATCACCCACTGGATGGAAGGGCTGCAAGAAGTCAGCTAGTTCTTTCCCCTGCCCCAAGGCAGGATCTCTGGGGGATGTTGGTCTAATCTTGGAGAAGATGCTACAACTCCCCATATCCATCTATTTCTGTGCTTCTCTGTTCTTGCCATATAACACTTTCCAAATACTTTTTTGACATCTCCTATGCACAAAGACATCCTTCTCCCCTTCCACAGGTTGTTTCTTTTGAACTTGTCAGTCCCCAGTGATCTTTCCTTTCCTTTCAGGTAATATTTTACAGAGCCCTGAAATTCATCTTCAGTGGTTTCCTTAGCGCTTTGAAAATGTGCCACAAATTTCTGGTAGTGTGATAACCAGAACTGGATGAACAATTCTTGTACTGGTTTCATAATAGCAAGATGCTGTTGACTAATACTCTTCTTACATTGCACCATAGATACGGTTCCCTTCCTGTTGAACTGCTCCTTAAGCTGCCATTCTCATGCTGTATGTCTGCAACTGACTTACTCCTGCCCAAATCTATTCCTAATGGCTGTCATCTAGATTTTTAAACTGTTTCTGCAGATCATTTTGAACTCTGGTCCTGTCATCTAACCTATTCACATGCCCTTCCAGTTTCTTCTCATCTGTAAATGTAGTAAATACAGGCTATAATCCACCATCCTGAGCATTAAGGCATTAGTAAGCATGTTAAAAGATACAGCCCACATGAAAGTTCCTTGATAGAGCATTCCAGTTTGACCGGGGGCCATTGACAGCTTTCCTGTGGAAATGAGGATCCAAGCAGTAGCTGCAGGGAGAACACACTCCTGTTAATGAAAACGTCACTTGAGATCATGTCAAAAGGCTTTACTGAAGTCTGGAACGTGTGGCATCTCGTGTTAATACGTTACCCACAGGATCTGAATCCCTGCTCCAAAGGGAGGTGGGGTTGATGTGACATGATTAGTTGTTGACCTGTTACAAACTTTAAGACAAAAGTAACTCCACATGTGTCGGAGTTGAGGTAATGCATCACTCCTTTCTGTCTCACAGTTCCAAATCAGCTTTGTGATTGAAGAAGGCAGGCAGAGCCTAACATAGATTGTGAATGTTCGGGATCGTTAAAGCTCTGTCAATATCTGGGGAGCTGTATGTGGCTTCAGCAGAAGGTTTTAACTAACGCTCTGTACTACACAGCGTCTGAAACCACCAAGAAGAATCAGCTTGGATGATTGTTTAAGCTCATCCAGACAGTTAAACAAATTGGGCCAGGTTATATCTTCTTCCTGCGTGGGTATGAAGTGAGAGAGATGGCGTGTGCAAGGGAAAGCTGGATTGTACCCTCTGCTTGGAGCAGTTCAAGGCTGATGATAAAAGCATAGCAGCCGAAAGGGGCAGCCTGTGGGTGGCTCAGTAAAGGCACCGGCAGCACAAAGCCAGGAGATGCTGAAAGCATGGAAGAGAGTAGCAAAGTCACCCTCTGTGAGGGAAAAGGACAGCTTCCAAGCTACCCGGGAAATGTTCTTTTTCTGCTGCTTGCTTTGTTGTAAATACACAAAAGTAATGTATTGTCATTTACTTGTGGTTCCTTCCAGTAAGAAAACCTCACTGTGTGAAGCCATCTATGCGGTTTCAGCAGTCCTCTGGCAGAAGGCACGCTATGTACGGCTGAGAGCGCCTTAGCTAAGTTATATATACAGCACCAAGCTGCAATGAGGAGAATAGCAAGAATCCGTTGTAAAGATTTAGGAAAAAGTAGAGGGGTTTGGGACAACCACAGTGTGCCGAGTGCTGGTGCTTTAAAGAAAAACCTCACTTGGACAGGAAGAGATGAAATAGATTTTCTGTTGGGCAGCTGTGAATGAAGCCATAAATACAGTCTGGAGAGTCTAATGAATTTTCAGGAGGTGGCTATTGTCAGGAACTTGCATCCGTAAATGAAAGAGGTGACAGCAGCTTTTAAAGGGTTGGTTTCTCACTGCAGCCGTGGACTTCTGACATAGCATACAGAGCACGGCTTTGCTGCTGCTTTGACTTTTAAACTGCAGTCACCTTCCCACCTGCTTCCTCCCCGTCATTTTTAATAGAATGCCTTTTTGATTACTGAGAGCTGGTTGATGCACTGCTCTAATGAAAACGCTGGGCAACTGCTCCTTCTTGAAACTGACTTCAGGAACGTTATACAAGACATTCTTAAATATGCTGGCAGCTGCCCTGAATGTAATGAAATCATGGAAATTAGAAGTACTGCACTCTCTGTGTGGCCAGCTCAGGGCTGGTTTCAGTATGTTACCCAGTTTTTCTCTGAATTTCAAAAGGAATCACTTTTCCTGATTTATTTTTTTTCCTCGGGACATTCTTCAGTGTGCTTTTAATTCTCACGATCGGGAAAATTATCCTGATATTTTGAGGTGCTATTCCTTTTTTCTTTTTGATTGTACACAATTCCTCGTGCCTACATCCCTTTTTGCCATATGAAATCATCCTTCTTGAAGCAGGGAGTTTACAGTCTTCAGAAGAACGATCATTTTTATGGTGGAAATGCATGTGAAGGTGAAAACCTTTTCCAACTGCTGCCAGTGGTAAAATTCCCCAAAACTGAAGTGGTTTGGATGTGCATGTAGTTTTTAAGTCTTCTCTTGTATGTCACTGTAGTTGGTCCGCAATTCATTCTTAGCACGGGTGGTGTCCAAGTGCAGGGAAGGTAGGAGAGCAGCAGTGATGTCTGCCTGGTGTTTCACTAGCACCTTTCCACGCAAGGATCACAGAGCAGCTTGTAAGTGGCAGCTGAGCCCTGCTGCAGAGTGCAAGGAGTTGATATTATTTTAATTCTTCTGAAGCGCAGAGAAAGTAGGGGGGGAGGGGCTTATCTTCACTGTGGCACTGTGTATGTGTATATAAATGGAAGCACCATCCTGACTCCCATGTTACCTCCCCTTCATCCATATGTTTTTCACCTATTTCTTCTCTGTGGCTTTGGTGTATTTTCATCAGATATTCTGAATTTGAATTTTCCAAGATGAATCTAATTTTCTTTACCTGATTGGGGGTTTTTTGTTGGGTTTTTTGTGTGATTTTTTTGGTGCTTTAGATTCTTCTATAGTTTCTTTGTTGGAGGCTTACAAAGGTTTCTAAAGTAACCGCAGTTGTGTTCCTTTGAAATCCCAATATTCCATTCCTGTCAACAATTAATTGCAGTATTAAGCAACAGTCAGCTGAACGAAAACTTAGCCCAGATTCATACGCTGTCGCTTAACACTTGCTATTGGAACTAGCAAGTTCTGGCTCAAGGATGAGGAGCACTGAAAGGGGACTGTGGCTGCTGGGAAAGCAGGCACAGAGACCTGTTTCCAACTTCTTTCTTCTCCCTTTCTGTTCAGCAGGAACATTCCGTTCAAGAGTGGTAAGAGATGCAAAGAGTCTTCTTACGTACTCTGGTTTGGGTTTATCCATTACAACAGAGCTGCAAAAGCCTTTCTAGAACACAGTGGCAGGGATGTGGGCTGAGGGGAGGCTTGTGCTGGAGCTGGTCACCATGACGCTCGGTGAGAAAACCAGCTGTTTTGAAAGGATGATGTGGAGATGGAATGGGGCATCAGCATCACTCCTGTCTTGTTGTGACACCCAGAAACCTCATTCTCAGATGCAGCTGTTGGCACAATGCAGGGGTGGCTTACAAAAGAAAGCTCAATGACGCTGTTTGGGTGTACAGTGTGACAGTGTTGTGCTTTAACCCCAGCTGGTATCTGAGCACCACGCAGCATTTGCTCACCTCTATTCCCCAATGGGATGGGGAAGAATGGGAAAACCCCCTGTGGATTGAGATAAAGGCAGTTTGATAACCAAGGAAGAGAATAATAATTAATGATAACAACAATAATAGTAATAAAACAAGTGATGCACAAGTGCAATTGCTCACCACTGGTGAAAAAAGCCCCAAAGGATGCCCAGCCTGTCTCCAAGCAGTGATCCTGCCTCCCAGCTCACTCCCCCAGTTATATCCGGAGCACAACGTTCTGCGGCAGGGAATGTCCCTCTGCCCAGCCCAGGTCAGCTGTCCTGGCTGGGCTCTCCCAGCTTCTTGTGCTCTTAGCAGGGCCTGGGAAGCTGAAAAGTCCTTGACTTGGTGTAGACACTAAAACTACCCAGCAACAACTACAAACATGGGTGTGCTACCAACATTGTCCCCATCTTAAACCCAAAGCACAGCACTGTACCAGCTGCTGGAAAGGAAAGTAACTTTATCCCAGCTGAAACCAGGACACATAGAAATCTGTTAGAAGCAGATTTCCCTGTGATGATGCGATGCAAACAAGATAGTTTCTGGCATGAAAAGCCTCAGTTGAGACAGCAAATCATTAAGACTGCTATGTCGAAAAGCTTTCATAATAAATTATTGTAAACTCATGAAAGATTGATCTTTTCTGATTTCAGAGAAAATAAATCAACAATATGAAGTCAGGTCTATTAGTTTCAAATGAGAGACGGGCTCCTAAAGTATTATCCACTTTCTGTAAATATCACCTATGAGCCTGTATATAAAAGGTTAAATGTTTGCAGGCTATTACCCTTTACCTAAAAGATCAGAGACAAATTACTATTTTTACTTTACATTCTCTTGATGAGGATAATGATAAACATCTGTCACTTTGCTGCTTAGCCAGCTAAGAATCTTACTGCAATCTGTAATTTAAACAGCAAAGAGGGAAAAAAAGAAAAAAGGAAAAAAAAAACCCAAACACGGACAAACTGTACTTTACATAGACAATGAAGAAGGCAGCGAATGCAGAACTGGGAAGGAGGGGTCATTTTTGGGTCAGTTACTTGTCTAAAAATCTGTGGATGTGTGATAGACATAGGATTTTCCATTTTTTTCTTTTTATTTTCACAGGGAAAGCTGCAGTTACTTTCTTTTCAGAGGTGGAGGTGAAGGAACGTACTCAGTCTGCATGCTGTGATGTTTTGGCACATGCAGTTTATTAGCAAAACAATTAAGGTTTATAGGGTTGTGTATCCACCAGTGTTAGAGAATTGAAAACACTATTAATTGAAAACTACACATCAAGAACTCTTTCAGTGTCCTCTAGAGTCCCAGCGTTTTTAGGAAGCGCTGATAACTATTATTAAGGTCCATAGATTAGCTGGTTTTCCAGTAATTTGTCTGTAATTAAAAACAATCTGAACTTTTAAAATTCTTTTACAAATGTTTAGTTTTCTTTCTAAATAATACATTGAATCTTATTTCTTGACAAAACTGTAACTTAACAAATCCCAACCATCACCATTTCATTTGGACTGCACTGATCGAGCCACAGCTTACGAGGAGTAGATACAAAGTGGTTTACCTGAAGGAGCAGCCCCTGCGTTAGGAGATGAAATTAGGAATCTCTTTTGGCCCATCAAGAATGGGTTTTGTGCAGGGGAAAAAGCCTCTCAGGTGGCATGTTGGCATGTCAAGCTCTAACAGTCTTTTGCTAATTAGTTTGCTTCCAATTTGAACTGCTCAGGGAATCTGTAAAGTACTCGTGGTGTGTAAGTGTTGGTTAAACCCGATGTTGTAAATGGAGCTGCGCCGACAGGGCTCATGTTGGTACAAAATTACTTTGCGTTAGTTGGGTTATTCACCTTTTGCAAGTCATTTCTGTTTCTTAATATGATGTTTCTGGGTGTAGAACAGGTTTAGATTTTATAGTTCATGCTAATATGGCTTTGGTGGTCGTTTTCAGGGAGTATTATATGTCAGAGTTTCGGGAAAGGACATTGTTCTTTGTACTTTCCAGGTTGAAATTCCATTCTTCTGGCATCTTTGAGCCTCAGAAAGCAGTTTGCTTCTTGCCAAAAGGCTACTATTCCTTTTTTTTAGGTTTCCTTATATTTATACAGGCTAGACCAAAGTAAAATACGTACCT
The DNA here is from genome assembly GCA_013400835.1 of Zapornia atra. Lineage (NCBI taxonomy): Eukaryota > Metazoa > Chordata > Aves > Gruiformes > Rallidae > Zapornia > Zapornia atra. Next base: position 109,332 of record VZTU01020181.1, on the reverse strand, counting down.
TTTAGCTTCCAGTTAAAGTTCCTGGTATTTTCTTTAATTAGGTCAGCTGTTTACATACAAAGAAGGGTGGTTTTTTTCTGTCCTATGAAAAAAGAGACCTCTAATATATAATCCAGCCGATGCTGTGCTGAGCCATGAGCCCTGGAACCAATGATGCTTTTGCCGTTATCCTTCATAAATCCTTTGTTTACATAGGTGCTATTCGCATCTAACAAGTGTGAGGCTGAGCTGCAGAATTGGTCACAACTGCGTCAGCCTTAAATAACAAGGATGGTTTTACCATAGGAGGGTAAAATTAAAAATCCAGACTAATGGAGCTGCATTCTCATTGGGGTCAAGCTGGCTGAATTGCAACACTAAAAGATTTGATAATGTCTATTGCAGTAAGCGATCCGAGAGGGTTTCTTGGGAGTTCCATTTATCACCACACATCTTTACCTGAAAATTTTCTTTAATACAAAACTGTAATTTGTGTGGAATTATGTGATGCACTTGGTGAAAAAGGTTTTGTACCTTGTATGGCATTAACATCTAGAAGTCTGTATTTCGTGCTATTAAACACTGATGTTAAACAGGTGGGTACTTCATATTTTAACCTCCAGACGTGCTTCCTATGAGTTATGTTGCTGGATTATTGCTGGTTAAGTCCAAGCTTTTTCCCCAGTATATTTCCAGTTTGCTGCTCTCTGAAATACTTTTTTTTTTTTCCTTTCCTCTGTAGACTGAAAATGATGAGAATGACCAAGCAGACAATTTCTCAATGGACCCCCAGCTGGAGAGACAGGTGGAGACAATTCGAAACCTTGTGGACTCCTACATGTCGATTATCAATAAATGTATCCGAGATTTGATACCCAAAACAATCATGCATCTCATGATCAATAATGTAAGTAACAGCCAGGGTTCTAAATTATTTTAACATGTCTGTCAAATCTCTTCTGCTCATACAAACACACCTCCAGAATACAGCAGCAACAGAGAGACGAACACGCTCCCATAAATGCCACACTCTGAGACAAAATATTCTGATCTTCCTTAGTAGTAGGAAGCTCTGCAGCCCTAGGAGAGGCTGGTGCACTGCCCTGAGCGCTTGCTCCAAAATGCTAACGATTTAATTCATTTACATCTTAATCAGAATATAAGTTGTTATTATTTAAAGGTGAATCAAGGAATTCTTTTTCTGTCTTGCTTTTGAAATAACAGGAAAAGGGAGATGGGAGCTCCACTTGGGCAGCCTGAGAGCAGAGTTGTGCTTCCTTGAGTTTCAATCTGTAGCCCTTTGTCATGGCTTCTTACAGCAGTTCTTATTTTATTTGGGTTTCTTTATATTTTCAGGTTACTGTTTTCAAGGAATAAATCTAGAAGCCTTGGACACTGTTGTTTAGATAAGCAGACATGGTTGGTTGATTGATTGTGTGCATCTTTCTTAGATCTGAAGAATATTTGATTAAAGAAAGGGCTTTGAGATACCCTGGTTTTTCCACTGCACTGGTATCTCAGCCTCTGCTTCGCGTGGAGTTCGGAATGGGTCTTGTTGAAAACTAAGCTTAATATTAGCACCACTGATGCTGTATAAATTAACGATGGAGAGCACAGCTCCTGCTAGTAGCACCTTTTCTGTCAGGTTGTGAAACCAATCGGCTTTTACGAACCAATATGATATAAGGAAAATCTGTTTAGAAAGCAGCATTTGCTTTTGACTCAGAGCCACCTCTACCCTTAGTCTGATGGATTTCATTAGTCCTGTGGAATTTGTGTTGCACTTAAGAGGTAGGTGGTTGGACAGGAAATTTCAGTGGGATTTCCTGGTACATACAATACGAGCAGAATATTTGTGCGAGGCAAGAGATATTCCATTAACTTTAAGTTTAGGGGAGTCAGGCTCCAAATGATACTCCAGTCATGGGTGAGTTCTTACAAAAGAGCACGGAACCCCCCCTTTTTTTCCCCCAAAAATCAGCCATGCTCTCTAATTTATAGGGCGTGCATGTTCCTCCTGCTGTTTTCAGATCACAGCTAGCAACTTGCTCAACATTGGTGCCTTTTGGAAGGGCTGGGTTGCGTTCTCATTTCATAAACTGCAGAGTTCGGTGAGCAGTTCCTTTTGAAAGTTTACATTAAATTTTCTGCCACTCACCTCCTCATATGGAATAGTTTAAGGGTCTCTGAAGCGGGTGCTTTACTCAGAAGTACTTTAAGATTTTGTCCTTTCAATCTCACCAGCTTTTACACTGGTAAAGTCGGCCATGCCAGCTGACCAGGGCACACGGATGCAACATACTTACAACATCGTCTACCATTTGGTGGACCACATAGTCCATAGCTCTGCTTGGGCTTGCTAAGACCTACACCTCAATCCTAGAATTTAAATCTGTGGCAAAGATTCAAACCATGTTCGAACGCTGTGAAGAGTGCGACTAAAAACGTTGAACACGCTTATTTCTGCACAGCGTAGGCAGTAAAATACAGTATTAAAAGCAACAGCTAAAAAATCAATTTAAAAAAACCCAACCCAGTGCTATTAAAAAGAGAAAGAAATGCTTGAATTAAGACTGCTGAGCCTCACACCAAGAGATTGCACAAAGTCCTGGAAAGCAGTAGAGCTGTGGTGGAAGGTAGGTCCTGTGGAGCAGTGTGTGTGTATGTTTCTCAGAGTCTTCAAAAATCCAACCCATGCACCAGGAGTTAAATGAAAACCCCCTCCCTCCCCCGTACCGAACATATTCTGTACTTTCTGCTGCCCCATCATGTTGCCTCCAAAACTCTGGAAACAAATCGATCCCAAGGAGTTTGTTTCCATGACAATTGTAACCTCCCAAGCCCTCCTAGAACTTCCTTTCCACTTTGTGGGCCTGTAAATAAGCACTTGCAATTCAAGGGAAGTATCGGATTCAAACTTCATGTACAGAAAATAATTAGTTGCTGTCCCGACGCATATTTGGAGGGCTAAGTCTAGATTGTTGTATTCCAAATGCATCCCTTGTTCTTCCCTTAGGGTGGATGTTGATTACCCTGTAAGAAAACACATTTACCACGCAGAACTGCATTGAGTTACTGTCAGGGACTCAAACATGCACAAACAAACCCCGTATTTTAGAATTTGCCTTTCATGGTGCCTGGGTAGCGCAGATTATACGAGAGGGGTGGGTTTACAGCAGACAGCGTATACGCCATAAGCAGCGCTGCTGTTAATCTCAGCTGAGTAGTAAAACTTCAAGTAAAGTACCTGATCCTCTCCAAGCTGAAGTTGCAAGGCCATCTTCCCCCGCTTAGGAGTGACAGGGCAGGGTTTGGACACTTGCTGTGGTTCAGCACTGACCGCAGGGCTGATGCCTGTGAAGGAAAATGTTTTCAACCATTCCTGTGAGTCTGTTTTCTAGAAAGGAGCAAAGGTGTGAGTAAGTGTCACTTTCCTTTTCTTTTCCAAGCTGGAGAAAGTGGCTATTGTGAAAGATCTTCCTCTGTCTAGTACAGCACATCTGATGGCAGAAGGAAGGAGGCTGATCCAAGAACCATCTGAATGCAGCAGCCTTCCCTTTCCAGAAGAGTTTGGGGAGTTCCTTGCGCCTCCTTCTAGTGGCAGACAGGGATCTCATGATAATTGTCACAGGCTTGGTTTTTTTCGAACAGATATTTGTGGTTTAACAATGCTTTTACAATCAGCTCTGGCCTTAATCTAATTTTAGGACTACTTCTTGTTTTGAAGTGATGCCATTAAAATGCTCATTTCATCGAGTAGAATGTGATGCTGTTTAACTATGATATCTGGTTTTAATGTGGAGGTTTTGGCAATCATGAGGAAACTAGTGTACTCTGGCTCTTGATCAGTACCATCTACTGGAAAACAGCGTGAGACTCATGGAAAATTTTTGCAGGCTTTGCTAAGAATTTGTGCATCTCCTGTCATACGTGAATGGGAAATGACAGCCAAGCCCAGGCAATATGGTTTTGTTTCCCTTCGAGGTCTGTCCTGGCCGCCTTTTCATTGCTAGATGACCATGAAGGTCCCCATGCCTGTGCAGTTTAACTGCTCTCACCAACCTTGTCTGAACACTAGCTTGGCCTTAAGCTGACTGTCAGGGTTTAAAACAAACCCCTGTGCAAATGGAGCTCAGGTTTATGTAAGCACAATCTTGGAGGTGTATTATCATCAGTATCTCTGGTGCAAAAAAAAAGCTCTATAGAACTAAAAGCCAGATAAGAAATAGATGAGACGAGCAATGAAAGCCTCCAGTGCAAGGAGTTAGTAGGTCAGCAGTTGGTCCATTTACCACGGTGTTACTTAATCAGAGTACCTCTAGCTTTTTATCTCTCCCAGTGCAGCCCAGGTTCCCACAGTGAGGGCAGGCAAAGGGGAAACCAGTACAGTCGGTTAGATTACTTAGAGACTTCACCTGCATTTGGGATGTGTGTGGATGGGGTATTTGGAATCTGTCCAAGATGTTGGGGATGAAGAACATCATCTAGAGTAGGGTGAATTGTTGCTAAGAAATAATTGACCGAGATGCTATAAAACCTGAAAATTCCTATTCCAAGGGGAATTGAATATATCTAATGATATTGCTAATAGCTGCTATTTACCTCTGAGCCATTTAGAACTGGACCAAAATGCCAGCTGCCTCCTGGGAACTGTTGGGAAGCCTGTTTGAAATTCGCTGTAAGCACAGGCGACACCTGAGACACAGAGCAATGTTACAGTGCAATGTGGAGTGACTACACAGACCCAGCTTATGGCCACACATGAATTGTTGTCTCAGAATGTGGCTTCATAATTGCATTAAGGCCGTCTGTGTACAGACAGCTGCTAAAAGGTCCGGTCCACCCTGCCCAGTTGCATGTGCCAGCCTTTCCTTGGGCCACGGCAAGACCTCAGGCTCCTGCATCATCAGCTCTATCTGATGCCAGCATTTCTTTAGTCCCTATTTAACCAGTGGAACTGATGTAAGGTAGCGGGAAAAACAGATTAAATTCAGGTATATCTGTCTCCCAGGTCCATGGATCTCCCACTGTGTTTGTTTGGAATTGTATTTTCAGCAGTTTGGGGATTTTGTTTATCATTTCTTTCTTGGATTTTTTTTGTTGTGGTTTTTTTAATCTGATACTATAGGTAAAGGAATTTATCAACGCAGAGCTCCTGGCTCACTTGTACTCTTCTGAGGACCAAAACACTCTGATGGAGGAGTCAGCGGAACAGGCGCAGAGGCGAGATGAAATGCTCCGCATGTACCAAGCACTGAAGGAAGCCCTGGCCATCATTGGTGATATCAGCACTAGCACCGTCTCAACCCCCGCGCCCCCTCCTGTAGATGACTCTTGGCTTCAGCAGGCCCGCAGGTAAAGATCCTCACATCTCAGCTGCAATGAAATTTAGGACAGCATCAGCACCTCCCTTCCTGCATGCCTTTTTGTCCAGGTCTTTAATGACATTTGTGAGGGAAATAAAAATATTTTCCCACGTTCTATGGATATATACATACACACCAGACAAGGTATTTGCCTTGTAGAAGACCATTCATTTATAGCTTGTCTGATGCTTCACATAGCAGCCACTTCTGCCACCCCCATGGTGGATTCACAAGGTCTCTTGTAGACTGCTATAATAACTCAGGCTCTTTGTCCTAGAAAACCCACTTAATAGGACTTTATCAGAACTCTGATATTAAAACCCATTACACTGGCCACTCTGCTCATATATTTGTGACTATCATAAGGCATGCTTTCTGTGAGAAGGGGAAGTGTGAGATGGAAGTGTATGTGGTGCTCTGATACTGACAGCAAAGGAGAATGCCAAGAAAAAACAATTGTCACAGGCATAAAATAGTTTTAACTTCTGTAATAAAATAATGAAATAAACCAAACCCCAAAGGCCACCTTACTGAACTTCTTAAATCTCTTGATATTTCACTAGATCACCTCCTCCAAGTCCCTCAACTCAGAGGAGACCTACATTAAACAATCCCCCAACCAGACCTTTATCTGGCCGAGGACCCGCTCCTGCAATCCCATCTCCAGGCCCTCAGTCCGGGGCTCCCCCGGTCCCGTTCCGCCCAGGACCACTGCCTCCATTTCCAAGTGGCGGTGAAGCCCTCGGAGGACCTCCCCAGGTTCCCTCTCGGCCGACCCGTGCTCCTCCCAGCGTCCCAAGGTAAGATGTCTCCTCTTCCTGGTGGTGGGCATGGTTCTCTCCCTCTAGCATAACAGACAGGTGCAGCACTGCATCAGAAAGCTGAGCAGTGGTGTTGAACAAGTCTTGTAACCAAGCCAAATAGGGCATTCCCTGCAGAGCACCAGAGGTGATTTGAGGAACTATTTGTAGTGCTAACAGGACTTTTTGAAAAGAGAAAAAGTTTTTTAGTGGAAAAAAAAAATATTGGTCAGTCTGAAGACCCTGGATTATCTATCTTTAAATTAAGACCCCCTGTTCTGGGTGTGGTGTGCCCACATAAGGATTCACAGAGGTGGAACCAGCAGGGTGGTACACCGCGGATACAGCGACTCACTCCTGCTGTTCTGAGTCCTCACTGGGGGAAGTACTGGCTCTTCCAGGAGAGAACAACAGCAATCCTTGTAGAACCAGTGGAACAAACTGCTAGGACTCCGATCCTTGTTCCACGAGGCAAGTAATTTACAGCCAGCTGAAAACAGTCCATAGCTGTCTAAGAGAGCACATCATACAGTACAGAACAATTAGTTAAGGAACAGGATTTTCATCACCGCATAGTTTCCTTTCCTTCCCAGGGCTTTGCATTTATCAGTGCTTTTGAAAGTAGCTTTGCATATTTTATAATTAAGTGGGTTTTATGTAAGTTATAGGAATAAAATGTCCTTAATATTTATTTTCACAATGACATAATACATATAATATCTTTCTCTATATGTATGTATATCCATCTGAAAGCCTCTGATTCTGAGAGCTTTTGTAACTTCCTAAATTATGAGAGGCAACATTGGCACAAAGGGGGTTTCCCCATTTTTAATAAATTAACTCTTACATTAAAATTAGTCACAGCTTGCAAAAGAAATGCCAGTTAAGTAGAAGCAAAAACAAAATACACAGATTTTCAATTTTAGAGATTGTAATTGGGGCGAGAGCCTTTGGAAAAAGACTTTCTTTTAAATAGATGAGATCTGTTGTAGTTGTCAGTAACTTAAATTGGAGCCTCAATGTTTCTAATATAATTACTCTTTATAAGATGAATAATAAATAAATGAGGAATTAAGTGCTTTTCCATGTCTGCTATGAAAAGGGCGTTGTTGCCTCAGTGCCCAGCCATGAAATGCGCTCTTTCATCTCAGCGGGTATCCCGTAGCTTGCAGTAGGACCGCTGGGGAAAAACCTAGGATTGCCTTCCTGGGAACTAAACTGAAAGGGAAGAAGTCCAAGCAGCATCCCCTCGCTGGGAGAGCCTGGGACTGAGCTGGGGGCACTGGCCCCGGAGCTCCCCCTGTGCCCACAGAGGCTGAATCACACCGTAGATACAGAAGTGAGGTCGAGTGTGGTGTCGGTTGTACTACTGGAGAGAACCATAGCTCCCTGGCATCCCTCGCCTTGCAAATGAGCATGTCTCCATCGTCCTGCCTGGCCGTGACTCTGCATGAACGTTGCTTTGCTGCGGTGGCTTACCAAGAGCATGCCTGATGATAAGCTGTCTGATGCTAAGGTGGCATGGAGACCAGCAAGGAACTTTCCAGGGCACAAGAGACACTTGGGTCAGCAGCCCACAAACAACTCGATTTGTGGCTGCCACTGGTGGTGGCTGATAAAGGAGGTGAGTGTTTTTTAAACCGCTGTGGCTGGATCTATAGTTGAACGTACGACTGCCTGACAGTTCCATGGAAAAAAGATCTGTGATCCACATCTTCTGGCCTGGGTCCTAGATGTCTTTTTCAGAGCTATGAAAGCCTCAGACGTAGGGAAGAAAAAAAAAAAATCTCAGCTGCTTAGGAATGAAGGAAGGGTTTGCTGTTTTGCTGAAACTTCAGGTTTCTCCTGCTGACTAAACTCAGAGAGAGGAAATCCCGGGGAAGGGGCTGCAGGGGAAAGCACCTGAGGGGGACAGTGTTGCCGGCTCCTGCGCCTATTAAACCTTTCTTTTGAGCCCTGGAATTTCTGCTACGCTTGGTCTGGTTTTAATAACAGCCTTCGCAGGATCATAGGAAATTGACTCAGAAAATGGGTCTGAGATATTAAAAGGGGGGGAAAAAACCCCAACCAGTTTTGAGGAAGAGTTCCTGTGGAAACTTGAGCTTTCTCCGTGACTTATTTTTGAACCAGGGCTCTGTGCTCTGACTGCTCTACCACCATTTTCTGCAATGATTCCTTGAAGCGTCAGGATATCTCATGTCCAGGGAAACAGTTTAGCTTCCTGAGAAGAAGAAAGTTGTATTTTTAGAATTCATCTAGCTTTCCTAAGAGCTTTTTGTTGCAGCCCCCGTCACTGTCACATGGACCTGAAAATCCTGACATGCTGAAGGAATATAAACTTTCTGTTTTCTCCTGTGCTGCCCTAAGATTAAAATTATTAATTCATTCCCAGGGACTTGGACCATCCTTTTCCAACGAGTAGCTGAACACACGTGTGGTTTGGAGAACTGAGCACTTTATAGTGAGATACAGCCCCTGCTTTTAAAACAAAAAAATCCTTTTTTCTTTTACTTTTTCCCCCCTTAACTCTCTTAGCATTTAATTAAAAGAATTGTATGGAAATGGTGAGCTCTCAGCATTTTCTTGCTGTTCCTGGCTTACTGTATGGGGAAAGGAAAAGGGTTAGGGGAGCAGGACATAATTTTCTTCCTTGCTTCATTCTGATTTTAAAGCTGGTTTGGGTTATGTGCTCTGAATATTTCTGTAAGGAAACAGAAACTATTTGCATGATACATGCCTCTTTTAATTAATCCCACTTGAGGTGGGTGGATCTCTCCCAGCAAAGCTTGTGAATAAAGGCCCCTAGCTTTAAGGGCTCGATGCCAAAGCATATATGATTTGTGAAATAGTCCCTGCTGCCAGAATTTAGATTATTCCCCTTCTCTCTTAAAAGGCTGCAGTAGTATTTTGAAAGAAAATGCAGCTGTGTGCTCACTTTGGTAAGATGGCTTTAAACAGGCACTAGAGCCATTTCAGCTTACCATGATGCGTGTTTGCCTGCCTGTTGGAAAGCCTGATCTTGACCAATTTTAGTTCTACTGTGGAGGCTTTGATTGATGGCTTTTAAATGGCCTGAATGGGAATCTCAGCTTTGCCACAAGGAAAAAAAAAAAAAGGAATTGGAAATGCTTTCCTCCTGGCAGCAGAGCCCACAGTGTTAGTGGGTGCTCTTCTTTTCTCTCTGTGTCCTGCTGTAGACTCAGGAAAGCATTCCCAGCGAAGCACCCAAAGTTGTTACTCACTCTGCCATTAAAACATACATGACCCCACTCGATGTGGGACCCTGGGACCTGGTTAAACAGGGGTCTTGAAGGGCTGAACCATCCGCTCAAGGAAGCAGGAACAAAACTGCTCTCGAGCACGTGTGTTTCTCACCCTCTGGGCTGCTGGTGCTGGGTCCCTGGGGGCGGAGGGTGGTCTGCATGTGAGAGGCAAGCGGCAGGGAGAGAACTCCTGTAGTGCTCCTCACGAATAGTCCCACACCCTCCCTACAGTTCACTTCAACCCACAAGCCTGGAAGGGGTGATGGCTGCTATGCAGGACATTTTGTTATGCCACTGAGGTTAATTACATGGCCTGTTGTGTTTGTAACCAATTGACGTGGCACCGTCATGGGGTATTTCTGCAAACCCATTAAAAAAATGTACTTCTTGACAGTAATTACAGTTAGACATTCCAACGTGTGAAGTGCTGCAGAAAGCATCACTGCCTGATGACTCCTGCTCCTCAGGCTCTGTACTCAGCTCTCTGGTTGCCAAATATCAACCGTTAAGTAAGTCTTCCACGATGGGTTTTTATGGATTAGAGTTCTTTGAAAAGATTTAACATAATGTCTAATGCCAGGCACTGAAAGATAAGGGGAGTCCTTGCAAAAATCACACGTGATCCTCTGATTAAAATCTGTCACAGTGCACAGGCATATAAGGCCAGAGGGGTTATCCTGCCTTAGCCTGGGAATCTCCTCTCCTCTGAAAGCTTGACCCTGCAGCCTTAAAAGCTTACCACTCTATTTTTAATAGAATATAAATAATAATCAAATAACCATCGCTTCAGACTCTTCTGGCAGGTTAAGTGCCCACCTTAAAGCATTTCCATGCTGAGTTGGGTGATCTCAGTCTCAACACCCAAGAAGAAGAGCACAGCTCCGTCCAGCAGTAGCATCCTCTCTGAATGGATCTTGAGGGAAGGTTGTATTCTAAAAGTATAACCAGCAGTTAGGAGCGTTTCATGCAAACAGAGAGACAAGAGTGTTATATAGAGGGATTTCAAAGAACTGCTGAATTTCAGAGGAAAAAGAAAGCCAAATAATAACTACTTGAATTCTGCACTTCCTGGCTGTGGTCAAAAGAGTACACAGCTACCGGGGTGATGCAAACCAGCACCCATCACAGGAGGGGATGCTGCTCTTCCATAGTCAGTATGTTTCCGTCTCTGCCTGTCCAAAGAACCCCAAAATCATAAGCCATAAGACAACATCAGTTATTCTTGCTGTGATTTCTGGCCTGGGGGAAGACAGCCCTGTGTAATTTGTTACCAGTCTAATTTACATTTCTTGTGGAAATGCACACCCGGCAATACGTTCCTTTTGCTCCTGGCTGCTTCAGGCAGGAGACTCCGTTTATTTTCCTTTATCTCTTAGAAAGGAGCTCTGCTTTTTCCCCTCCTCCGCTGGCTCCTTTAGCAGGAGTTTGCTTCCCCTTTTTTCTGCCCTCCCTTTGCTGTCTCTTTCTTGACCATCCTGTTTGCTTCCTCTTTCACATTCTCCCCTCGCTTGGGTTCCTGCCCAGTACATATGTCTCCCTTCCCCACGTCTTCCCTCCTTTTCCTTCTCACTGTCTTCTCTTGGTTTCTTTCCAACTTATCCCTTCCCTGGCACCTTTGTAAATCTGTCTCCTGCTCCTTGCATTTCTGTCTTCTTTTAAAGCTTTTCAGACAGTTTTCAAACCATAAAATGCACTGTTTGGCAATCTTTGTCAGTGGCTGTGACAACCATTAGAAACATGGGCTATGCGACGCAGCTTAGCCCTACTGCCATGTGCAAAACCAGCTGAGCAATACTGGTCATCTTACCTGGGGTCAGGTCCTAAGAGAAGCAATGAAAGGAGTGGCATTCTGAATGAGGATAAATATTGGAGGGATTGGCCAAAAAGCAGGTCTCAGCAGGCTTTAAAAACATATAAAATAGCACAATACAACAACTCCTGTGGTTTCTTATAATTCTGTAATATCCATTTTATGAGAAATTTGGAAGGGCATTTGCACAGAACTGATTCTTCAGCTGCCTGAACTGTGATGCTGTGAGAGATCTGGGAGAGTCTCCACTCTGCTCAGGAGCTTCATTGATTGTTGCCCCTGGGAGGATAGCTTTCTTCTCAACTAGGAATAGGATTTTGTTCATTGCCTTCCTTTGTGTGCCTCTCCCCCAGATGACTGCCCTGAAGGTCAAGTAAAACAAAGTTCATGGGGTGTCGGACACTGCAGCCTAGGTACTACATCTGCTGTCATCAGCATCTCCTTCCATCAGCAGGGACAGGCTCTCCACTTCCCATCTTCAGCGGTCTAGACATTTTCTGATGGGCAACACACTACGGCAGTTGAAAAAATGTGTCTGCAGAGTCGCTTGCTCTACCTAGAGTTCAAGTGTGATCTTATTTATTGCATCTCAGCTAGTTTTGATTGTCTTTAGTATTGCTCCTGAGCTACTTGCTCCTGCCTTATTCAACAACAGAGTGGTGAACTGGGAGAGATCTGTTTAAATGCAACTCTTGCAAGTGACTTTCAAAGTTCAGGAAAGAGGATCAGGCTGGGAGACGACTCTTCACTGCTCTCAGTATAGACCAGTCCCAGGTGATGGGGGAAGGGCAAGTAAAGGTGATGCAAGAGAGAGGAAGATGGAAAAAGAAGGAACCTGAAAGAAGCTGAAAGAAGTGATTCTGGGATAAAGGTGATGATGTGGAAGCTTGTTTTGGGAGTGTCAGCTGGGGAACTGGATAAGTAATTTATTCTGCTCAGTATTTTCATCAAGAGCTTTTCTTTGTTATTTCCTTAGCCTTTTCTCTCCAAGATGCTGTTAGTAGAAGGAAGTGGTTGGGTTTTAGTTTTACTGTATCTCAACTTGAAAAAGGAAAGTAGAGTCAAACCTTAGCAAATGTTGTTAGCCAGAAATACAGAAACTCGAAGATGTGTTTTGTCCCCAGTCATTATTTAATCTCATAACAGAGAGTGGTTTAGTAACAATTGCCATGAAAGCTATCCAGGATTAGAGCAGGGGTGTTGAGCAGGGAATCCTTGCCTTATCTGAAAGAGTGGGCATTTCTAGCCTTCCTCGTGCTAGAAGAGGAATGTATGATAGTGAATAGAGAGAAAGCAGTGATGATTTGAACTTCCTGAACCTGCAGGCACCTGGCAAGGCTCTCCTTGAAACTCTCTGGTCCCTGCAAACTGTACTGGATCATTAGTGAATGAGGGCACTCAATGGCTACATTAACAACAGTGACACTGATAGTCATGTTAGTTATCATCATGGACAAGATGAGGTGCAACTCTAGCTGGAGGTGACAAGCTGGATGTTTCCTCCCTTTCTAACACCAAGGAAAAAAGGAAAGAAACAAGGCAGAGGAAGTTTAAAGTTCAGTTGAAAGGAAGAACTGAGTGGGCAGAAGTAGATGTGGTGTTCCAAGACAAGGCATGTGGTTCATGTTGATGCTTAACAGTAGTTAGGCTAGTACATAAGACTTAAAGTCATAGAATCATAGAATGATTTGGGTTAGAAGGGACCTCAATGATCATTAACCTCCCTGCTATGGACTTGAGCTACTATGCAAAAATTTAGATGTTCTTCCTGCTGATTTTGTGTCCTTTTTGTGGTCATCTTCTGTGGGCAGAGGAAGGTGGAGCAGCGCTCCTAACTCTCTTCTTCCATGGGCAGTTTTTAGATCCTCTTGACCACCCTGACCTGGGGTTTCTGAAAGGTTGGGCAGGTCCTCCAACAATGTGTTGCACGCTTGCTTGCTTGGCATGTTCCCTGCTGAAGGGCAAACTAGAACACGCAGTTTGTTAAGAATAATGGCCTTTCTTGGCTGCTCCATTGAATTAATATTTTTGTTTATTCAGTTTTCCATATGACACATTAATTCCCTGAAATGACTAATTAAAAATGCAGCACAAACTTGTAAACATAGTTATGTATGTGTGTGTGATAGGCACTAATTTATGATGGTCATATAGGAAACGTAGCTCGAGTTGCAAACAGTAAATTAATCTAGTGGAGCATCATCTTTTGAACCTCTTTGCTTCTGAAAGGAGTATCTGTATTAAGTGAAATCACACACAGTGGAACCTCAGTAACCCTAATGCTTTGGAACTGTGTTAGCATCTGAATTAATGGAGATTTATATCACTGCAGCAGTGGTGGCTACTGAAAAGGCACATTCTTCCCGTTCCATCGCAGTTTTTTGTTTCTTTCACTTAAAAGAAGTAGGTATCGGGTAAAACCGCACACTCTAACAACTTTAACTTGCTTGCACTTAACACACAAATCCTTCCACCGAGTATTGTGCAGCTGGGTCATTTGAAACAGCCAGGTTCAGCTGCATGTGTAGCGTCCGAGCATCTGGCAGGGCAGTCGCAGCGCGCCCTCTATGCGCCTGCGGAGCCCTGTACCTATCAGTGCAGCTGGGGAGCTGCTTCGGAACTGGCGTGCGTCCCCGAAGGCTGCGCTGTGTGCCTCGGGGCTGCTGCTCCTGACCTGCCTGCCGACAAGAATCCTGTGGGCATGCTTACTAGTGACACTTCATGTCTGGCAAAACTACATTTTTCAGTACGGAAAAAATGTGACAATTTTTCACTCTCTTGGGCCCCACTACACTGGGGTAAGGGACCATCTCAGGCAGATATTGCCCAACTACTATTTTCTTTCACTGCTACCGCATGCTGCTTGTCATTTCACCCATAATCATCATCCTCTCCTGATTCTTGTCCATGATTCCTGCTTTACTCCTCTTAATGTCATCATCCTCTTTCTGCTTTTCCTACTTTCTTTTGACCTGTGTCACTAGTGTCAAAAGCCTTTCCTCCTCTTCGTTTTCCCAATTCCACTCAAGATGCCTTCTCCTCAGCTGATGCTCAGGAGACTCCACAGTAGCCATGCTGCATCTGTTGCAGACCAACAGGATTTTTAAGTATGCATCGACCGTAGACTGACTAATCAGGGCTACAAACCATGTCTTGCCTCTGTCCTTCAACCATGATGGCTACAGTAGCTTTGCTTCTGGTTTGGCTTTTCTTCTAAATCCAGAGGCTGGAGGAGGTTGAGAGGTACCACGTAAGAGTTAGACAGGTTGACATAAGCACCGGGAGGAGTAGAGGCTGAGCTGTATGGGTCTCTGGGATCTTACCAAGAAAGAGAAAACTGTATAAAAATAAATCAGTCAAAGCACTGTAACTATCCCAAGAACAAGCTGCTTCATCTCTCTAAATAATCACCCAAACAAGAAACTCCAGTTGTTCCTCACCTGAGGCCGTCCACTTTTATCCTCTCACCATATGCCTCACCTCCCGGTTTGTATCCTCACCTAAAATGAAATTTGCCTGCAGCCAGTCTTAAACCTGCTTAGATATGTTGTTGAAATGTTTTCTTCTTAAATTCTGCAGACAGGGTTGCCTAGCAGGGTAGTCCGAGGGAGCTGCCTTACAGGGAAACAAAGATCATGGAAAAGGGAGAGAATAGGGGACTGTTGTTTACAATTTCAGATCTAGAGGATGTATCATAAATATATATATACACGCATGCCTTCCTCAAGTGTTCTCTGGTGGTCACAAGCAAACAGGAATGTAAAACGTAGGTGTAAGTAAAAGCCTTTGGTTTAGAAGTAGGTTAGCTGTGCTCTGGGAGGAGAAGCCATCTTCTCGGCGCGGGGCCTCCTGTGGTAATTACAGCCATGCTTTCCTGACAGCCTGCTTTGTGCACCCTGTGCGCAGAGCGATAGCGCTTCGCAGAAGGCGAATGCTTCCAGAGCTCCCATATGTTTCTGATCGAAATTTTAAGTCTAGACTTGCTTTATTTAGTTTCTTTTGCTCCACGTTTGCCTAGCTGCAGCTTTTAGGAGTTCTTTTCAAAGTGGAAAAACGGGGGGTGCTGCTTAGGGTAAAAATAAGTGTAAAACTTTTCCTTTTCTTAAAAGTTTTTGCATGGGGGTAAGAGTTACCCTCTGTTCAAAACCCCACGGAGCTCTTCAAAGGAGGAGTCTCTGCAGCAACATCAGGGAGTTATTAAATACATACTTAGTCCGCAATTTTCATTGGTAAATTCTTTATGTCTGCTTAGTGTGTGCTAGTTAGAAGAACTGATTCTTTCTGCAGACTCGTTTACTCAACCCTGGGGACCTATGATCTCCTGCCCCTTTAGCACTAACTTNCCCCCAAACAGACGTTAAAGGGGCCAGGCAGCGGGACGCGGCCCCAGAAATCAAAAGCCCGGCTGAAATGCTGGAGACAATAACCAAACTGGAATTACCGCGGCAGTGACGCTTTTATAAGGAGCTTTCTATGAATCGGGAGCCGCCCGCGGGGCCTGGGAACAGCTCGGCACCGCCACTGCACCCCCGGGCTGTCGGAGTCGGTCCGATAACGCAGAGAAAACGCGGTCTACGCCGTCTCTGCCGCTATCATCTTCTGGCCTCAGACTAAACATTTAATTGGGCTTAGTCGCATATTTACTCACTGACATGGCAGCGAGTTGCGGAGCTGGGCTCCGGGGGAGGTTGTTTTCCGCTGGTTTTCCCTTGCTCTGCCCACAGACAGGCTGGAGCTCCCCCTGCCGCTCTGCGCTCCGGGTTACTGCCCGGTTTTTCCACGTTACCCCACATTTGGAGGGTCTGGCAACCCTCGTTTGCGTTCATTTTGGCTTGGAAAGCGATGGTGCCCAAATCACACTAGGCTTCCTTTAGAGCCGTGTTTTACAGAGGGGAGGAGAGGGGGCTGCATTCACAAGGAGCAGCATAGCGCTGGTTATCAGTTCTGTTATCTTGGGTCCCAGGGCTCCTGCACCCCTCCATTCTCAGCCACTGCTCTAGGCATAAAGCAGGGGAAGAGGCAAAAGATAGGGATGAGATTACTTTTAGAGGAATAAAACGATCTGAATCCTACTGCTGGTGTGAAAATGGCCCCACAATGACTTGTCACTTTGATGGGGAAGTCTAGTGAGTGACAGGCAACTTCTGGGCTTGTCCTTTCCCTCGCTTTGACTTGAGCTTCAGCTGGTGCCAGTTGTTGCTGTGTGCTGGTGGCTGACGTAGCCAAGGTCTCTTCCCTGAGCTGAACCCCACACTGTGCTCTGTCCGGGGGCTCAGGACCATGGCCCCTCTCCCTGTACTACAGGCCCAGGGAACCAGACACTGCCCTGGAGACCCTTGCAGGTCTTTTCCCAAGTTGCTGCCTTTTCCCAAACATCTGCCACTCCTCTGGAAGTCATCTCTGATTTCCAGAGTGCAGCTCCCACTCCCCTGATCACACTGTGTGGGGTTAAAGAGCTGGCAGGAAGCCCTGTGCGACTGACTGGGAGCCAGGCAGCACCCTCACAGGGCAGAGGAGAGGGGCTGGAGCTAAGGAGAGGTCTGCCTGTTCCTCCTGTGCACCCCTTGGGAAGACCCACACAAGTGTACGTATGCAGAGCATCCCAGATACATGGGTGCATCTCTGCAGAGAGGTACTCGCAGCTCACTTGAATGGCAATTCAGAATAATGGTCAGCATGCAGTAACAGCTCCAGTCCAAGGAGGAGACGGGGCTCAGACCTGATTTTGGTTCAGGTTTGGTTTGCCTGATTATACCCAGGAAAACCTCCCACTGCACTCTCCAGTTTCTGATCCTGCTGGGCTAAATAGCAATTTGACTAAATTACATCGTTTTAATCCAGTGTGCTGCATTCAACCCAGTATTAAAATGTATCGTTTAAATTTGATATGAAGACAGCTGTATGCATTTTTCCCTTGTTTGTAAATTGTATACACATGATACGAAGTTTTCAGTAAGCGCTAAACAATGCAATGTGAGGCATTTCAACAAAGGAATAATTTAATGCAACCCAGCAGAAATGCAGAGCCTTAGAAGTGGTTCTTTATGAAACTACACATTTTGGAAACGGGTCCAGAAGACCTACACTGGAGCAACACAAGAAACAACAGTTAACACAGCAGCGTTTTTTTTCTCTAAGAAGTATACACCATGAGGAAATGATGTTTTGCCTTTTTTTTGTAGCTTGTTGATTTACTTGAATGCTTCAGTTGGTGTAGTTTGTATTCGTTGCGTGTTAGGGATTAAAATTCTCATTTCTTCACCAAAAGAGAATGCTGTCATACCAGATGCACTGTGAGCCAAGCAAGGCTTTTTTTGTCAAGTGTAAATTTGTCTCATATATGATGTTCCAGTTCAAAGATGATTATTGCATTGTTACGTTCTTTTCATCTTCTGTTTAGCTTTAACAGAACGAGACGTGTTCCCTTTGTAATCTCCAGAGCCAGGAGTGGTTCCCGCTTCCTCAGGTGGAGGACAGTGCTAGAGAGGGCTGTGCAGTGTGTCTTGGCCAGGAACGAGCTCTGATGAAGGTGGATGGGACCTGCAGAGCCCTCAGCTCTGCACCTTGTTCAGACCCTGGGTTCAACCTCTCGCGGGGCAGCTGTGTGCGCCCGTGGGCTGGGTTGAGGAATAGAGAGAGAGGTCGTACTTCCCAGTAAAGAAGATGGGGAGCAGTGCTGGAGAGCTGGCGGAGAGAGCAGGCTGGCTCTAGGGAACAGTCTCCTAGGTACATCTGTATAGCACGAAGTGGGGTGGGCAGAACTGTCTGAGCTGCTGAAGGGGCTGGAGGCCAAACAGGTATTGGCATCAGATTCGGGCAGGCTCTGGTCTGCGCTGGGGCATTTCAGCCTGATCAGAACAGGGCATTAACAAAATACTCTGTGTAACTAAGCTGACAGAGGTATCTGCGCATGGTGACCACAGACCCTAAATACACACAGAAACGTAAAAGGCGACTAGGTATCTACCAAGGGAAAGCTGTCCATACCTCCAGCAGGGTTAGGTGAGGTGAGGGAGGGGAAGGTCTGAGCCAGCACTACCCCTGCTCAGCCTGGGCTGCAGGTGGGATTGCTCAGGGGGTTGTACCTGCTGCCTTACTCTTGCACTGTGGTCTCTTACCAGATGACGATACAGCCGGAATTGATATGTGTGGCCTTGCAGTATACAGGAGCCTGTGCTGAATCAGCTGAGTGAAATAGGGGAATAAACACCTGTCAGCCATCCCAAAAACTCTGGGACTCCCTTAGCAGTTACTGTAGTTGACAGAGGAGCAGTTAAGGGTAAACAAATTAATCCAGAAGCCATAGCCGTGGCTAGCATTTTCATAACTGGCCATTGATCCAAAGCTTGTAATCTGTGCCTCAAATTCAGGCACAGCGGCATGTTTCCGGTCGGCCCAGCGATGCAGGAAGCTGCAGGATTTTCTGCCTCCGCAAACAGCAGCTGAAGCCACTGCAGGCTGTCTCCTTCAGTCCAGTTCCCCACTCTGAAACGTGCCTGTAACTCCGCTCTGTGTCTGTCCAGGCTGGGATTGACCCCTGGGCAAACAGAACGGTATTTGGAGAAAGCCAAGGCTGTGGAGCGGGGAAGAAGATAGGCAAGAGCCAAGGCACAGTATGCATGTGGCGAGCCTGTTGCTTTGTTCCTAGTTGTGGATGCTTAGGGCTGTCATGCCTTTGTGTCCACAGAAATGATTGCTGTGTTTGGGTGCACGTGCATGTTCACAGAGCGACGGGAAGAAGCGCCAGATTTGTTTTCAGTGTTTGTGCTTACTGTTTCTTCTCTCTCTCTCTCCAGTCGAAGACCACCCCCTTCACCTACTCGTCCCACTGTAATTCATCCCTGTTAGACTAAAAGAAGTCTCTGGCATGTCACTCATTGTTAACCAACCATGTGGAAGCAAGTTGCTTGATAACTGTTGCAATAACCAATGTATAGTCGCATGTACGGACACCTCTCGGCAAGTAACCAATTTCACTGATATACTCTCTGTCCATTCTGCGTTGTTTATGAGGTCTTAAATGTTCTGGGAAGGTCTGTGCTGCTGTGACTCTTCCATTTGCAATAGCTGATATTGGCTAACTTACTGACACACGTGTTCACCCAGGCAGCTGTGCCTACAGTTGAAGGAGGGCTTGACTTCGTGTGTGTCTGTGCACGTGTCAATCTGCTGCCTTGTTTCCTCTTGTCCGAAAGGAATCCTGCTTTTATGTGTACCTTTCAGGGTTTCTGTCACCTGGAATTACAGTTATGCCCATTTTCTTTTTGAATGGCTAAACCGGGCAGAGAAAACCAACGTAGGTTCTTATCAAGCCCTTCTGAAGGCCCCTCACTCCCACGTTTTGGAAGCTTGCTGGATGGCTGCTTCTCTTATAATTTCTCCTTATCCAAAATCTAGTTTTGAAGGAATTGTTAAACAAGAAGTGTGTGGATGGGACAGTGCACGTTTTACTTTCTTTCCACGTTGGCAGCTGACATGCAGAGTTGGTGGGGTGGTTGGTGAGGACTAGGCTGCAGTACCCCGGCTTGCGAGGCTCTGTGTGGAGCTGTCTCACCCTGCAGCATGGATGTGGAAGGGCAGTTTGAAGAACCGCTTCAGGACAGAGCAGCGTGAGCCAGCTTGCTTTGTCCTCTGCTAGTGCTTGTTGCAGGCCTACACCTGCTGAAGCCTTGAGGGTATGTGAGTGCCCGTAGGATGTGTAAATGTATGGGTGTCAGGATGCAGAGAACAACCTAGTGCGTCAGGATGCAGAGAACTGGGTGTTGCTGTTGGTCATTTTACGAGGCAGGAGGAGGTACAGATTTACACACAGCTGGAAACAGGCTCCTGCCCTCCTCTGTGTGAGCCAATTTGCAGAGTTACGGCCTAGACCAACACCTGAGCTTTCCAAGGGTCCAGTTTGGGTTTGAGATACTTGCTCACACCAGTAGATAAAAGTTTTGCTGTGCCTCCTGTATAAAGATTTTCTCTTCACATCGCTTGAAGTCCTGCACACCTCAGTTTAGGGTTACGTTTCTCCAGCCAGGTACTGAGAAGTGCTCAGCAGTGCATCCTGGCAATGTGTTGTTTTAGCAGGTGGTCACTTGCAGAGGCCCTCTCTGCTTGTTGTTTTACACATTATCTATTCATGCGTTACAAAAACCTGTTTACTTAACAGCATCACTTCTCTTTAAACGCTTAAGGTCAGCATCACCCTTGCAGCTTAAAACTTACTGAGTCTACAGACTTTAAAACTAGAGATGAATCTGCCCTTGTGTCTTCAGAAAATTTTAATTGCTGTTATTACAATTGTGGTTACACATCCCTAGGCAAAGCAATTGGTGGTTTCAAAGGCTCCCAGTACAATCAGTCTAATAAATCCATTTATTGAGACTGCATGTGCAGCTCCAGTACTGTGTAGCCCCGTGGTTAGGAAGAATCCAATCAAAGAGCCACAACAAATGGTGATTTAGCCTATTAAGTATTCCCAGACTGCTGATTAACTAACCGTTGTGTTCACCACTGAAGCAAGTTGTGTTTCAGCTTGTGGAAGAGAAGCGAACTTGGGAAAGCATCGCAATTAGTGCATTCACTTTAATTTCCTGTCACACCTCATACTCGAGACACACCTGGGGAGTCTAGAGGACAACCTCTGAGGGACAGAGAAGATGGAGCTCACCAGAGCGCCACCATCTTGGTGATCTCAGGAGGCTGCTTAAGTGGCCAGTGTTTGTTTGGAGAACAGGCCCAGATCTCCAAGGCCAAGTGCACAAAAGAGCTTTCAAGGAGAAAAAAAAAAAAGTAAAAAAAAAAAAAGTTGCAAACCCAACCATGTCATATTGACTTTTACTACATAAAAAGAAAACCTATTTTGATGATTTTTCTTGTGTTCTACAGTATTCCACTGTGCAGCACTCTCATCTGTGGCATGCAATGCATCTGAGGCATATTTTTATAGCTATATGCTTACAGCAAGGCTGCATACCGTTGGTCAGCACTCTCTGTTCCTGACTGGCAGCTGCCTGCTGACAGAAAGCCAAGCTCTGCACCTCCTCCACTTCAGCCGCGGAAAGTTGCTTTAACCCCAAATTTTGAGATTTGTTCAGCGATACTGCAAGGCCCAGGGTTATCCCACCACACCCTGAACACTTCACTTAGCTGTCCAAGGTCCCCTGTGTTCAGTGGCAAGTGGCAGCACCTCCAGAAGCTGACTCAGCCCAGTGTGACTGGATGGGAGGTGAGGGTGGTAATGCTGCTAAGGTGGGAGCCTTAATTAGATGACGCAGATCCTGGCCTAAAAACATGTTTTTAAATCCTCTGTAGCTGAGACTCCTTAATTTCCTTTAATGACTGTTTCTGTCGAGAATAAGGAAGCAGGTAGCACAGTTCAGCATTGGCCTTACCTCTGCCCTCCAATACACTCCATTCCTCAGCAGTAACCCTGGGTGTGAATGAACCTCTCAAAGGTGTGATTTAATCGAAAGAGAAGGAGGCAGCAAAGCGCCTGTGGCCCCACTGTCAGCACCAGCTCGATGCTGAAGTTGTGAGACACGGCTGCACAGCCCGTCCTTCCTCTGCATCCTCATTTAGCTCACATCTCAGTCTGGCCCTGTGCCTGAAATGCAACGCTTCCAGGCATGCAGGTTAATAATTACCCTTGAGCACAGATCCAGAGTTTGATGGTTTTACCTCTACCTTCTTGCATATACGCTTTTCAGAATAAACTCTTTAGGATTGTTGTTTCTTTAAAAAAATGCAAAGTGCTTCCCGAAATTCCCACGCCTGATTAAGTACTGTCCTCCCAACCTCAGCTGCTTCCTCCTGCTGTACAGTGCTGCAACCAGTTTGTTTGTCCCGCTCACTCCTGCTGCTGGTGAGTCACGTCTCTCCTCCGGTCCCCTGTTCTCAGAGGAGCAGCCTTGGCAGCAGCTTGCTCCACACCGAAGGACAGCAGGATGAGCGCCCCATGGATCTGCCAGAGGGACCGGCCACCTCTGACTGGCCACTGCCTCCTCCGCAGACACCCTTACACAGGGCTAGCTAAGCTCAAACTCCCATAGCAGAGAAGCACTGGTTGCTCTCCCTTTCTTTGATTCCCTCTGAGAAAGCTCAGAAGGCTTCCAGGGAGCAGCGGATATGCCTGCTAAGCAACAGCAGAGTTTCTGGTCGTAGGTGAGGTGCATAATTAGCTGGGTGATGTGCGTAATTAGCTGGGTGATGTACGTAGCTAAGTTTCAGGAGGGTGCTCAACTAGTACTGCACTTAGGCTAAACCTGGGTCTCTGCCTAGAGAACACGTTCCTCCTCACCTTGCACAGGTGACCAACAACTGAAGAGCTTGCAGGTGCCATAAATAGCTCTCGGCCTTTCTCCTCAAGGGATTTGGTGTTCAGATTAAAAAGACTGTACATTCAATGGAAAGGCTTATGTACATAGTTAATGTGTGTTTATTTTATTGCTGATCTTGTTGCACTTTCTGAGCAAGCCTCATAAAAGTAGATTATTTATTATATTAAAGGAGACACGTTATAGGTTATGGCATCTCGTGTTAAAGCATAACATAGAAAATATTTTACTCTCTATCACCGACAGCTACCCCAAACAATGTGTATACAGCGTATCGCAGTTACTGGCTAGTCCTGTCTTTCTGTCTTAAAAGTAGTCCAAAGCTCCTGAATTGAGAGCAGACCTGGTTTGCACCTGAGACACCAGGGAAGCATCCGACCTCGCGTGCGTACTGCGCAGTTCCTCCCGCCGCGGCGCTGAACCCCCTCCCCGGGCTCTAGTGGAACAGCTCCCTGGTGTAAATGAATGTTACTCTGCCTGTCTTTCCTCTTGCTTTGTCTGCAGGCGAGCTGATACCGATGGCTCCTCCCGACCAGACAGTCCTCCACTCTTGCTTGATATCTGATTTGTCCGTCTTGCCGGCCGTTTGCTTTACTGCCTGTCTCTTTGCTTTTCCAGGATGGTGTAAACGATGACTTCTTTTTGTAAGAAGCAAACGCTTAATTTCTTTCTGAATTCTGCTCTGTATGTTAATGCCCTGCTTCATACGAGCCACAACATCTGCCTTTGGTTTCATACTCTGTAAATGGTTCCCGGTGTTGACCTTTGAGCACAGCAAGTTGATTCCCGAAACCATGGTCATTACTGAGCACCACATACACCCGCTGTAAAAATGTTATGCCACACTTCTGAACCTGAAATAAACTGTAACTCCTGATGGGCTTTTATCATTGCTTTCTGCATGTGCACGAGTGGTCGCCTGTCTCTTGCACCATCACCTCGGCGTGCCAAGCTCCACCTCTGTTGGGACTGCAGTGAGGATTTATCAGAGACATATTGCATTGGGATCACTGGAGAATTTGCTAAAAGGGGTGAAGGGGAAGAAGTAACCTGTGGGAAGCTTTCAGTCAGCTGCCTGGGAGGGGCTCATAGTGTTGCAGAGATGTTTTGCTGGGAAATGGGTGAATGTTTGTTGAGCTGTATGTGGTAATCACAGAATCACAGACTGGTTTGGGTTGGAAGGGACCTCACAGATCATCCAGTTCCAACCCTCTGCCTGGGTAGGGACACCCTCCGTTAGCCCAGGTTGTCCAAAGCCTCATCCAACCTGGCCTTGAATTCTGCCAGGGAGGGGGGAAAGAGTCTTTTGGGGGACATTCCGAGATGAGCAGAAGGGCAGACAGACCGAGACCTCCAAAGCAGGAGCTGGAGTAAAACTGTGCATGTGTACATAGTATGTCTGGAAGGGATTTCCCCCAAAAGTGGCTGTGTACAAAAACACAGATGTCTTGATGACTCAGTTCCTCCTCCGGAACAGTACGAGCCAAGCAGCCGCCATCGGTGTTGGGGGGAGGTGGTCTGTATGGCCCAACGGCTGCCAGCGGGAGAGGGCCTTTCTCACCGAGCCAGCGGTCATCACCTTGGTCCTTGAGCTTTGGGAGAGGAGGAGGACAACAGGTGGGATGAGCAAAGCAGCAACGTTCTTATTATCACTTGCTGTCACAGTTGGAGAGATTTCTTTTTAATGGCTATGCCTGTGCCCCCCTGCCTCAGCAAACAGCAGTGTCACACGTGTCCCATCCAGCTGGAGTGCGTTACGTACCCCGGTATGAGTTTGGTTCCCGGCATGGTGGTCAGCGAGGCGTCAGTGCTGTACACTGGGTAACAGGAGGAACAGCCGCTCCTTAACCGCTGTACCAGCCATCAGCTGCCGAGGGTCTCCCCTGCTAGAGCTGGCTGGAGATTCACTGTGCTGCCATCCATGTTTTTCACCTTCCCAGCAAGGTCCCCTCCATATACAGCCCACAGGCCACTTTGATCATTCACGGTGTCAGGGTTGACTCCAGGAACAGTGTTTGAAGCTGATAGTGGTGCAGATACTAATGCTGGCTGAGGAAAAGCTCTTCCAAAGGATATTATTTGCTTCAAGAAAATTAGAAAGCCTGTGACCGGCGACCTCCACGCTTGCGATGTGATTGTCCGAGTTCTCTGGCGCCAGCGAGTCAGATGGGATGCGGTGAGGATGAAAGCTGAGGCTGTGCCGACAGCCAGCTGATTCTAATCTGGCTCTTTCCCTTAACATGCATGTTCTGCGCCTTCTACTCTTAACCCCTTTTATTAAGATAATTTTGTATATGAGTCATTTTACTGTATCTTGACCTTTTGGTTTAAATGTCCTCCCCTCCCCATGAATTTTGGGTTATTTTTTGTCTTTTTCCTAGGCGACCTCCACCAGCTGTCCCGGGAAGATCGTCCTAACACACTCATTTCTTTTTTGTTACATGAAATCCATCTTTTTTTTTTTTTTTTTCCCCAAAAACTATCTTTAATTTGCACTACCCCACTTGTGAAGGAAAGGTTTTATTTTCAGATGTCATTGATAAGCCCCGATATAAAGAAAATTAAAATCCTGACTACAAAACGAATGTGTGCCGGATTTCTATCGAAGGGTCTACCCGCTCCTCCTCAAACAGAGCCACTGACACCCCATGGAAGTAATTGCCTGGGCTCTGTGGAGACTCCCACCCTTTGAGGTGATGGAGGGGGGGACCTTCTGCTGGGGTCACACTATCACTTCCGAATTCGTTCCCCACCAGGATTGCTCCATAGTGATGGCTTTGGCTCAGCGTTAGCAGGAAGAAGAGCAGCCAGCTGCTTTAATGACAAGAGAGTCCTAAAAGGTGGCTGATGCACCAGCGGCAGCACCCGGCTGCGTGCGGAGCAGAAAAGCCATAGGAGGAGATTGCAGCAGTCTCTCCACTGATGAATCTGCACAGTTACAAATAAATCACAGCTGCTCTGACCTTTCCTCCCACCCACCCCCAAGCTAAACCCCTGAATTCTCCACCTCACTGGAGCATCTGAGCTCAAATAGCTGTAAGTAGTCAGCTCCGTGGGAAAGGTAAAATCTGGGATTTAATGTTTAGAAGACACGCTTGCTTTTGGTGCCGGGGAAAAAGAGTAAGTCTAAAAAGGGAAAATTGATGGGGTTTATTGACTTGTTTTCTCATGTGAAACCAAAGAAGGGGTGGCTCACAAACCCCTGTGGATAAATCCGAGGGAGCTGCACAGATAGGAGCTGGAGATACAATGCAGCATCAGGACTCCAGCCTGGCATTTCAGGAGCACAAGCAAGACATTTCTTTGCAGTAGGAAGTTCAGGGTGCGAGAGCTGTGGAGGACATCAATGTCCTGTGCAGGAGGGTCCTGACAGCACAGAGGCTGAGCCCAGTTTCAAGCACAGCTTTGCTGAATTTGGGCAATTCCTCCTCCTCCTCCAGCTGATTTAGGTCCCTGCTGAGCTCTCGTATATCCGGAGAGCCACTGAACCACCTGCATCTGCTGGTAAATGCCAGGCACTGAGTTTGCTCAGATTAAAAGGGGGTGCAAGCCTGGGGAGCTGGATCAGGTTAGAAATTAGGAGAAATTTCTTCTCAGAAGGAGTGGTTGGGCATTGGAATGGGCTGCTCAGGGAGGTGGTAGAGCTGCTGTCCCTCGGTGTGCTCAACAAAAGGTTGGATGAGGTACTTAGGGACATGGTTTCATGGTTTAGTTAGAAACAGAGGTGGTAGGGGGATGGTTGGACTAGATCTTGGAGGTCTTTTCCAACCTTACTGATTCTGTGATTCTGTTTTTTCTTTCTTCTCACTTAGCCTTTGTCTTTTGGGAGAGGTCAACAGAAGAAACAGGAATGGCCAAAGCAAAAAGCGGGGTGGGGGTGGGGAACCAACCCCAAATACAGCCGTTCTCAATAGAGGGAGATAAAAAACGCTTCCTGCCTGGCCATTGAATGGTGTGTGCTGAACTAGGAATTGCTGGAGCTGGAAGGCATGCAGTGACAGGCAGTGTGTTTCCCAGCACCCTGGGGAAAGGGGCCAAGTGGAGGCTCCGAACAGCGCTGTGAACACAGCTGTGCTAAGAGCAGGGTGTGAGGAGGGGAACTCCAACCGCTGGTGTCTCATTGCTGCAGGTAAGAGGCAAACGAACCCCAGCAGCATTCAGGGAGTGTGCATTTTCAGGGCTGCTGCAGAAGTGCTGGTGTTTGTACCTAGCAGGCTCTTCTGGTGGTTCTGGCTGTGCTTTGCCCCTTGGGTAAGAGGGAATGTGAACAGGCTGGATTTCACCAGCTGCTCTTTTCCCAGGTGGTTCAGGAATGTGTTTTGCACTGGGGGAGGTCTCGCCACATTCCCTCTGGGATATGGTGTGGCACTAACAATGGAACCAACAACAAATAGGAGGTGGCTGATGTTCTTGTCGGATGGCCCTGCCTACAGCACCCCAGCCAGGAGCTGCTGTGGCTCCCCGGCTGCTGGCTGACCTCGTGCATTAGGCTTGTAAAGGCACAAATGTCTGTTGTGGGGCATTTTACAGTGTTAAACCTCTCATCAAAATCCTTCCCTTCTTCTGGAGGATTTGATAAAAAATGCTGTTGGAAGTAGGACTCTGCACTTCATGGTTTTCTGGTCACTGTTCCTGAAGACAAAGTCTTGGTTGCTGGGACTCCTCGGCACGCTTTCTACCACTGACTCACAGGATGGCTTCTTGAAGAAGCTTTTTAACTTTGTCTGTGCTATTCCCACCCTGTGGTGGGATACGTCCTGTGGCTAGGTGGAGAAAGCTAAGGGTGCTGCAGCTGGTGGCATCATGTGTCCTAGGCTGCTTTCCAGTGGGTGGGTTCCAACCAAAATCTCATTTTGGTTTCCTGACCCTTCATGTTGTTGCTGTTGCCTCTCACATCACGAAGCTGAGAAGAGCTACTGCAGGAGCTGAGGAGATACAAAGACCTTACCTTCAAAGACTAAAGCTTCGCTCTTTCCAGGCTTTCCAGATCCAGCCTCCCACGCAGGGAGGGACGTGGGCAGTGTGGGTGGCCAACACTTGCCTTTCCCTGCGGCAGAGGCTCTGGATGGAGATTCCAGACGGCACGTGGCAGCAGCTCCCCCAGGAGCAGGGCTTATCCCTGGCCAGTTTGCAATTACTCTGTTTGGCCAGCTTCAAACCAAAAGGAAATGTCCCACTGAAGCACTCCATCTCAGCAGCCTCCGAAACTTAAAGGAACTGTGCTTCTTGTAATGCAAAGTGACGCTTAACTCTGGAGTTGGTTGATGATGACTTGGTGGCATGTGCACCGGGAAGGACCTACTTCTCTGGTCTGGGCATGTGCTCCATCAGAGGACAAAGTTTTCTTCTGTAGAGCGCATCCTGACCTCAGGTATAAAGATCTACTGATAATGGCCATTTATTCAGGATTTTAAGTAACTTGAGCAGCACTGCAGAGCATGTGTCCTCAGGAGAGGGTCAGAGGAGTCGCAGGGCAACTGCCCGGCTCTTGCACCTCCTGCCTGGCTTGTCTTTGCATCCTTCCCACCTTCCAAATCCCTTCATCCATCCCGGCTGTGGACTGGGCTGTACCTTTTTAAAGGCTCCAGGTTAGGGAGAGCAGGGCATTGTGTGGCCAAGCGAAGGGAATCTCTGGGCAAGGACCAAGGCTGAGGTGAAGGGATGGAGCTGGGTGGAGCAGAGGCCAGGGGCTGTGGGCAGGGACAACACTGCCTGCGGTGGGCTGGATGGAACACATCCTGCCTTCCACCTGGAGCTGGCGGACACAGCCTGATGAAGTGACCAAAGGATCTACACTGGTGAGCCAGTGGGTTCCAGCTGCAGCAGGGGTGGTGCTGGCAGGCTGCACGCATGTCCACTGGAAGGATGCTTGGGTAGCTGATGCCTGCGCTTTTCCTAACGCTGAGCTGGTTTGGAGAGGCTGGATTTGGGAAGAGTGTTTTGGGGGAAATACTTCTCCTCCGGAGGACGGGATGTCAGAAGCTGCTTTCCCTTAACCCCTACCACGACAGGTGGTACCGACAGGAGCCGGGCAGGTCAGAGTTGATTCATTTTAGACTTCTTACGCTCAAGCCTCACCCTGCCAACAGACCCTGTGCATTGGCTTTGGGTGGCAGCGTTACAGTGGCATTAGCCCAGCGCGAGATGGGGCATCCTGCCTGCTGAGCCACTCTTTGGGAAACATCCCTGGGGAAAATCAGTCTTGGCAATGGGCTAAAACCTGTCCTTCTCACTGGGAGCTCCTCTCTGCTCTCTGTGAGGCTGGAGTGGTGCATTAAACGTCTGCAGATTGTCTTTTAATTAAAAGCAAAATGAGATGTAGTCATCACCATGACGACAACAGCAACAGTTGACACTTGGTAAGAGCCCTAACAAAGCACTGGAGGTGTTGGGGGACTTGGTTGGGGGTTGCTTATTTCCCAGAAAGCCCAAGGAGTGCACGGCAAGCGCCTGCCCGCTTACTGGGGTGAGAGGCTGGTGCCCCACGGAGTGGGGTGAATCAAGCAGAAAGCTGCACTGCTGCAGTGCTGGCTTTCACAAAGATAAAAGCTCCATGAAAACCCAGGTAATGCCCAAGGCACCCCTGCCAGATGGGGCTGGGGCAGGGGTGTGCTTCCCTCCCCTCCTGTCCTGCTGGCTCTGGTGGGCTCCGCTCCCTGGGACAGCTGTAGCGGGGCGGGGCTGCCGAGGGATGTACGGGATGGGAGCAGGGAAAGCGACGGGAAAGCCTGCCCGGCACAGGGCCAGCTCGGCCTGGCCTCCAGTGGGACTTGTTTGCCGGCAGCGCCCTCTGTTGCGGTGTGTGCAGCACCGGACAGACGGATGCTGGACAGATGGATGGTGCTGGACAGGACCTCAGTGGGCCCTGCTACTGTCACAGCAGCCTGGCATCTCCCCAGACAGTGGTTGCACTGACAAGGGGCTGTGCTGATCTCCATCCCTCTGGCTCGGGGTCTGGCTCTGCAGTGAGGCCAGTTCCAGCTCTGGGAGGGGTCTGGAGCCAGGAGGAAAGCATCTTGCCTCCTCATCCCCCCACTAACCCAGCATCAGCGACAGGCGGGGTGCAGTCAGCAGCGCTCTGCACTTTACCCATCCCAGGCGCCCTCATGCTCAGTCCCATGGGTCTGGCAGCACCCACTGCTGCCACCCTGCCCGCAGTGACCCTCACCCAGGCGCTCCTCCCAGCCCTCCTGGTGAAGTGCTGTCAGTCCCCATTGACACACTGAGGGCCCCTGTGGGCAATGCTGGGGGGACCTCAGCTCTGAGCCAGGCGTGTGTTATCACATGGCGTTTCCACTCATGTGATGCCCAGTCCCCCCTACACCCTCCTGAACACCAGTACAGGTCTGCACAGCTGGGGCACACACCACAGTGCTCACCTCTGCCCCAAGCTGCTGAACAGACCGGACGATCTGTGGGGTTCAGCCCCTTCCTGTGCCAAACCAAGCAGGAAATTGATGCTGAGGGTAACAAATGTGGCTCTCATTGCTGTGTGAGAGGCTTTATTGGGCTGGTGTCCTCCTCCCTAGGGTTGTCCCCCAGGAAGGACACGTGCAACAGAGGGTCCCCCAGAGCCAGGCCTACATGAGGAATCTGGAGAGGTCCTCCTTGATTTCTGCCTCATCCCATGGCCCGTGGATGTTGTCCTTGAGCAGCTGAAGACGGATGAGGCAGTAAGGGCAGAGGCAGGAGATGGCGAGCAGCAGCGAGGCGAAGAGCACAGCACCCACACTGGAGACAGTGGCCAGGCCCACCAGTGCTGCCAGCGCAAAGAGCACTGTCACCCCCACGTAGCATCGGGGGGTCTGGGCCTTCAGCTTCTTCTGCAGCATGGGCCAGAGGGCGAAGATCTGCATGGCGAAGGTGACCATGACAAAGGCATGGAGGGAGCGAGGCAGGCGAGAGGCCAAGCACACCGAGGCAAAGATGGCCATGTTGAGGGACAGTGTGCTGGAGACGATGGCAGCGTTGGCACCGTAGTCGAAGAAGATG
The DNA here is from genome assembly GCA_013400835.1 of Zapornia atra. Classification (NCBI taxonomy): domain Eukaryota; kingdom Metazoa; phylum Chordata; class Aves; order Gruiformes; family Rallidae; genus Zapornia; species Zapornia atra. The sequence continues at coordinate 78,798 of VZTU01020181.1, read as the reverse complement.
AGGTGACCGAGCAGCATGAGGGCTGACATGGCATAGATGGTGTCCGTGCTGATGGACTCTGTCAGTGTCTTCAGCACTGGCGAGAAGCCGTAGGTGAAGGCAGCGAACACCAGGGTGCTCTTCAGGTCAGCCCACCGCGCCCGCCCGCTCTCCTGCCGCCCGGCCCCGCCGTCCACGGCATCAAAGAGGACGTAGCCGAGTAGGGAGGAGGCCAGAGCCGCCCCAAAAAGCCCCTGCGGGCTCAGCACCCCGGCGTCCATGTACCACCAGGTTACAACGAAGATGCAGACGCTGCACAGCTGCTGCACTACGGCTCCCGACTGGAAGACGACGGCCCCGTACCGGTACCGGCGGGCGTGCACGTTCTTCCGCAGCTCCTCCAGGAACCGCTGGTCCACGTAGTTATCGGGGAAGGGCTGCCGCTCGTACAGCACCTTCTGCCACCGCCGCCCGGGGACCGGCTCCATCTCCACGGGCCGGGTGCGGGGGGCGCTCCGCCGCTCCGCACACGCACCGGAGAGGCCGCGGAGCCTCCGCCGGGCCCCGGCCGCGGCGCAAGGGACGCCGGGGCGCTCGGCGCTGCCACCTGCCGGCGGGAACCCCCGGAACACGGGCTGCTCACCCGGAACAAGCGACAAGCAGCGGCAGCTGCTCCGGGGTGCCGCCCCGCGCCGCGCCGTGCCGTGCCGCGGTGGGCTGGGGGCTGCTAGGGAGCGGGGGAGCTGGGGAAGGGGCGGCAGCGCTGGGCACCGTCAGGCCGGTGAGGGCTTCCCCTCTGGGATGAGCCCCCCTGCCCCAGGCTGCCCTCCCACAGGGGAGGCATCGAGGCGGGCGCGGCCGGTCAGGGGGGTCTGGGCGTCTCCCCGCATGGTGCGTTCTCAGCCTGGCTCCTCGGGGAGTGACCCCGGCCGGCGCCGCCAGCCCCACGCCCTGTCCCAGCACACGGGGCTCCGGATTTTCCGGTCGAACCAGGAGCGCGTGTGTGATGCTGCGAACTGGGGTCGCCGTTCCTTTGCGGCTTCCTCCCGGCCTGCTAGCGCCCTGCAGCTTGGGAGGGGGGGGAGGCGAGCAGAGCGGCTCCGCAGAGACCCCCATCTCCTGCACTGCCTGCCGCCTTCGCAAAGGGACCAAGCTAGCATGTGCTGAGGGGACTGGGGAATAAAAAGGGGGTGAGGGAAAGTTTTGCAGAGTCAAGAAGTGTTTTCCCTAATGGTGTGCTCCTTCATGCTCAGGTCAGATCCCTCCCAGCCCCGGAGAGGTGCTTGCTGCAGAGGAGCTGCTTATTTTGGCTATAGCTGAGGCCACGACTGGCACCTGAGAGGCCCCAGCCTGGGGTAGCACAGTCCCGAACACTGCCCTGCCTGTGCTCTGGGAAGGGGCGTTCGTGGCTGTCCTGTCTCAGAGGCAGCACACAAGGAGCCCACAGTTGGGTTTTTTCTCTCAGGCATTGCCCTTCATGGGCAGGACCCGGCCACGAGGGATTCTCCAAACAGGCCCCCACCTTGTCCAGATGCATGGAGAGCAGCAGGTAACCCCCACAGCTCTGGTGTGCCTGTGGGGTGCCTGTGGCTGAGCTACCCTTCAGTGATATCTAAAAAGTGCCACCTGGCTCCCCAGCCCCATGCTGCCACGCTTCCTACCCAGGGTGGGAGTTGTTGCTTATGCTGTGCTGAGGGACATGGCTGGCAGCCTCCAAACCAGTTTTAGCTGCACTCTGTATGGGGCCACGCGTGTGGCTCCGTGCGTGTGGCTCCGCATGTGTGCCGCCTCCATGTGCACAGGCCAGTGCCCGCAGGGACAGGGAGTGCTGCCAGCTCCCACCATGGCTGGCATTGCTTGGAAGCCCAGGGCCTGGGAACTCCAGACTTTGAAGGAAATGTTGTTTTCCCAAAGGCACGGAGTAAAGCTGGGAGCGCATTCAGAGGTCGCCATGCCCCTCCTGCTCCCCCGGGAAGTGATGTGGCCCCCAGCAGTAGAGGAACGCCACATCCCACAGTCACGGGCAGGGCAGTGAGTGGGTTGTGGCAGGTTTGGTTTGACTTGGCCTTGGGCTCTTACACGTAACCGTGATGCTCTAGGGACCAGGAACAGTGAGCTGGGGCATGATGCTGCCTCTGTGCCATCAGGTGCATCTGGAAACCCCAGAGGTGGGGGAAAATAGAGGTAATGGGTGTTTCTTGCACTCCTTTACATCTCCTCTGCTGTTGGCCCCTGAAGACTCCTCAGAGGCAGGGAGAGGCAGGAGAGCATCCCTGTTCGGTGACCCTCTGTGTCCCCAAGCCACATCAGGTGATGCTGGGCATGGCAGCAGCAGCAAAGCCACCACCAGACAAGGGGATCATCCCGGCTCTGCACCCTTGGCAGTGCCGAAACCAGATGGGCCAGGCTCCTGCTCAGTGCTCGGGGGACCCCAACGAACACAAAGTGGCTGCTGTAGTGGCTCTGTGTCCCCACATGTGCTCTGCTGCAGTGTGATCGTACCGCCCACAGTCCAAAGGGCAGCTCAGCCCTGCTGGGTGGCCCAGACTTTGTCTGCAGGAGAATGACTCACCCACTTGCTCCACAGTCCTAGCAGGACCTGCCATGGAACCGGCCACGTCACCAAACGTCCTCACCAGTCAGAGGGGAACGTGGAGTCGCCCTCAGCCCTCCTGGGGCTACGTGGCCCATGGGCCTCTCAGCGGGGACGGGCAGTAGCTAAGAGAGGCAAATACTCCTTAGTGAGCATCTTGGTTTCCCTTCTGGATTCCGTGCAACAAGACCTCCCTCACCTCCTGATGAGGTGTCCCCAGGTGCCACTTGGAGAGGTTTTAAGAGGTTGTAAGTGCTATGCCACCCTCTGATGAAGCGCAGGAATGAGGGGCTGGACACTGTGGCACCACAAACCCCACGTAGGTGGAGGGCTAGTGGCTTGGATGTCCCCTCCCATTTGCAAAGAGACCACACTGCAGATTTGTTTTGCTTCTGCTGGGTGGTAAATGTTTGAATATTTGGAAGGAAGGCTGGAAAACATGCTGGGCTGGCTCTGGAATAGCTGTGACTGAGCTAGGCCTGGAGATGCATGGTTATCGATGGGTGGAGGGCACTGTACCCCCACGGCTGGCTCAGGGCCGCCCCCAAGTCTGTCTGCTTGTCCTCAGGCTGGGACCGTCGCTCATGTCACAGGGAAGTAGGCTTTGGAATAACAGCACACCCTGCTTTGGGCTCAAGCTTGCCTGAGGCTGCATGGACGAGGGTCGATCCTGCACCTCATGGTGTCCCTCAGCTGGGGCTGCTCCCCTGCATCCCACCCACATCACCCTGCATAGGTCATGCTGTGTGTCCCGGGTCACTGTGGCAGAGCTGGGTCTGTCCATGGGTCAGGGGCAGCAGCAGGATGCTTGGAGTTTCTCTGCCGGGTGATTCCCCCAGTCTTCCCCTCTGACCTGGAGCAGAAGCCTCCCTCCACAGGAATGTTTTTCAGGGGAGAGGTTGGCTCAGCTCTAGCTGCTGAATTTTTCAATGCTCAGAGACTGTCTCCTGCCTTCAAGCGCCCCAAACGTGGCTGTGTCTGCTTCCCACAGGCACCTCTTCAAGGAGTTTTTTTAATCCAGTCCCTGGTGTGCAGTGGGACAACAGAAGTGGCTGAGCCCCGTAGGGTGATGTGGGGGCCCAAGCACAGGGGGTCCTGTGCTGCTCCACCTCTCCCAAGCATCTCCCTTCCCTGTGGACAGGGCAGGTCTCCTGGGTCCAGGTCCACATCCCAGTCCTAGGGCGGCGTGCTCCAAGGAGGGACCGGTCCAAGCTTCAGCTGCCCAGGTAAGCACAGCTCAACCTTCGGCTCTATGATGTGACACGTCCCTAACACACAGACATGCAGTAAACATAAAACCTGCCTGAGGGTCCTGAGTGTGGTTCTCATGGGTGCTGGAAGGTGCAAAACGTCAGAGATTCGAGATTCAGGGATGAGGATGGTCTCACGGTTCACATGGGTGTCCCCAAAACCTGCCACGGCTGGAGCCACACACCAGCTCTCCACTGCCCAAGCCTTGTCCCATGGCTGCTTCCCTCCCTTCACAGCTTTGGGAGCGGAGCGAGGGGCACGAAGACACCCAGTGTCTCCCACGGAGAGTTCTACCCTCTGCCCAGGGGATACGTTTATCTCCTAGCTGTATAAGCACAGACAAAGTCTGAAGCAGATGGGAGGGGGGACACTGGATGAAACAGTGCATGTGGAGGCACTGGCCTTTTAGGAAGTGTCGCTGCGAAAAGACTGGCATGCACGGGTCACCAGGGGCTGTAAGTCCCTCCTTCAGTGTGGTGTACTGCAACGAGATCCTGCTCTGCGCCCGCCTTCCCATTTGGGTAGGAAAGAAGCACTTGTTCAAGCCCACCATGGCCTCAGCCCAGGAACCCAGCAGGTTTGGAGGAGCCTTTCCTTCCCTCTTCCCTTAAACATCAGCATGTTCCCCTGCGAACGGTGTGGGTCCCTGAGGAGTGCCGCTCCCCAGCACCCTCTCATCCGCCTCCCTGTTTTTACAGATATGCCAGGGACAGGATGGAGGCAGGTGGGAATGTAGTTTCTTTTAGTGCTCAGCAACGGGGGGAAGGGAGGCAGCTGAGCCTGTGGTGTCTCCTGCGCATCCCCAACCAGCCCTTCTCCCCCCCCTACCCCACCGCTTGCATCTGGTGGAGGTGCTGGTGCTCCCACGCTGGCTGTGACAGGGGCTGGGTGTCTCAGTTTTGGTTTGGCATCAGGAAAGCCACAGGTGCACGTCCGGCCAGGTCACACACCTGCAGCGCTGCTCGCTTTGGCCTCAGTTTGCATGGGGCCACGGAGGAGACCCAGCACATCTTGCACCGGGTGCCTTCCCAGCCCCTCCACTTGCCCCTGGTTCTTGTGTACACCTTTGGGCCACGCTGTCCTCCCAAAAATAGCCCAACCTCCCCCCCTCCCCCCAAATAACTTCACACCTTCTCCAGGAAATGCTGCTGTGTCTCGGTTTCTGTAGCAAGATCTGCTCTTTCCCCAGGGGAGCTCAGCCGGTGGCCGCAGGAAGTGCTGAGGGACCAGCAGGCACCCACCACAGTGGGTCGCCCCAGAGGGCAGCTGTGGGAAGCCCCTGGCCCCACACCGCATTTCCATCATGTGACTGAGAGTTCCTTTTGAGTCTCAGCGGCTGTTCGGACTTTCCCAACACCATCATTTCCTCCCGGGTAGCAAGAGCAGCTGCCGGCCACGCACCATGCTTCAGCGGGGCTTTCTGTGGCTGGCAGCGGACAGGGGCCTCCGCACTGGGCTCACGGCATCGCGCCAAGATGCTACGAAGGCAGCTGCCCACCAGCCCTGCGAGGAGAAGGGGGGGGGTCCCTTCTCCTTGGAGCCGTTTCCCATCCGCTGGCTGTAGGAGAAGGTGTTTTCTGTCATACAGGGACTCTGTGCTCCTGGGGCAGGGAGATGGAGCCATTGTTTCGTCTCCTTTTCCCCACCAAAGCTGAAATCCAAATGAAGGCTGAAACATGAGCAAACCGAACACCCCCGGTTTCAAGGGGGAGGTTCCCATTTCAACTCCCCTTCTCTGTTTTGTGCAGATTTTAAGGTTTTTGCGCCGCTGAAGAGGGAAATCTCACTCCATCCATCTGTCTGTGCTGGTGGGATCTGTGGGACCACGCCACCGCTGACCTGTGCCAGATTCTAAGGCTTGCTCAGACGGGATCTGGGCTGGCTGGCTGGAGATCAGTCGCTGTCCTGCACCAGGGTCACGTCGCCCCCGCCGCCTCGCCGCCACATGGTACGTGAGTCCAACGCGGCTCGGCGCAGAGCGTTTCCGTGACCCAGCCTGTTTGAACAGCTGGTTGCTGTGACCGCGGTCACAGCCCAGCAGCCTGGAGCACCATCCCCCAGGTGTGGGAGCAGGAATCAGCACCCAGGACCCGTACTTGGGGCTGCTGACACAGAGGGGGCAGCCCCAGCCACCCAGAACAGAATCGCTGGTGCAAAACCCCCACCGAGGGCCCCTGCTTGCCTCAGCCCAGGGGTGAAACATGGCAGCAACCCTCCCCAAAAATCCCATGCCTCACAGCATCACTCCTGCTTGATTTTGCAAGGACAAATTTAGCTTTTTTTTTTTTTTGGGTACAGTTTTTTCCCCTCAGCGTCAGTTGCAGAAGAAATAAAAGAAATTCAGGATTTTGGGGTTTTTTTAACATTTTACACTGGTGCACTGGACCCTGCCCTGTGAGTGGTTACGGGCTCAGCGGAAGTGCTGTGGCGCAACCCTACAGTTTACAGCTTTTCCTTCATGAAGTAAGGAACAGCCAGGAAATGAAACAGGAAATTGTGTCTGGAAGGGACAAAAGTTGCGTTGTCAGAACCTGCTTACGAAGGATTTGCTTTATTTGAACCAGTAAGGAGCCAAGATCAGTAGTCAGAAGGGGAAGGAGTTGCTGTGAATTAAATCATGTGTGGAAGAACCCCTCACCACAATCACTTGGGAAAACAAGAAGCCTTTGTAAGGAGCAGGTGGATGGGAGAGAAGGCAGCTCAGCAACTCCAGCAGCCAAGTGCTGGAAGACAAAAGCCCCGGGTGTCATGCGGGATGAGGTGTCTCTCCAGAAGCCAAATATTGACGCCGTGATGGCCTCGGTTCCCAAACCCCTGGGAGACAGCCTGCAGGCTGTACAACACGCTGCGTGTGTCTGAGTGCTAAGAGTGCAACGGGTAAGTGTCACCCCAGCACCGGGCAGTGCTTGCAGGGTTAAAACGAAACCACCAAAGGTGACGCAGCAGCTTGAATTCAGCCCCACAGCACAGCTGACCCTTCGTGGGAACTGCCCCAGCACGCTTTGTCCTGGGATTTGGCCAAGAGCAAGGCGAAACTCGGCTGGAAACAGGCCGAGCTGTTTGAGAATCCCACGCCAATGTTTGCTCCCAGGTTACCCTACGGTAGGTACATTGGGTTTGAGTTAACAATGGGCCCCACAGATTGGGTAATTATACTGCTCATCTTATTGGGGGTTGAGAAACAAGCCCAGCAAGCATTGGTATGCGGGCACGTCAGAGATGAGGAATCGAGGCCTCTGGCTGGTGGCACACAGCTCTTGCAGGGACTGACTTGATGGGGCTTTCTCTCAGAGACCTCGAACAGTCGCTGTCACGGGTCCCCCAAAATGACCGGTCCTCTGTGACAGCTCTGTGGCTACTTTTGCCCTAAGCTGTGTGCTGTGAACCCCCACAGCAGAGGCCGGCAACAGACCCAGCTGTACACTGTGTCATAGCCCTGGGCAAAGCACCGAGTGCCCAGACAAGTGGTCGGGCTGGAATACTTGGCGATGGGTTAATAAAGGTTCACTGGCTCATCTAGCCGGCAGCTACGCAGTTAAAATCTCTTAATGCTTTATGGATGGATTTCTCTACCGCTCATGTCTCAGCTATCCCCAGAGCGCAGAGTCTGCGGCCGGAGCTGTGTTGGTGGGCTGGGGAAACACGCTCTGGCTGCTGGGTGAGTGGCCGTGGGTGGATCCTCCGGCTGGAAGCAGGACACAGCAGATGCTCCCATTTCCCTGCCTCTCTGCAGCACCCTCCAGCCCTGAAGGAGGAGATTTGGGGCACTCCCTGTCATGGTTAAAGGAGCCACAGGTGGGATGTGCACTCTCTCCCCCAGCTCAGGGACTTTCCCTCCACCCTTTCTGCGCCCATGCAGCCGGGCCCTCTGCACCCCGTCTCTGCTCGTAACACTCTGCAGGACAACGTGGGGCCTGTGCAGCCAAGGATCCACGCTGCCACTGGGCCACAATGTCTTGGCTCCGGTGTTTCAAAAGGCTGCAGCAAACCCATGAGGGGAAGGCGCTGGCTCACACCCCGCTGGTGCTGGGGAGCAGTTTCGCAGTGGTTTTCAGGACTGCCCTCGCTCCCACAACCAGCTGCGCAGCTCCTCTGTCATCCCGCTCCTGGGGCGGCTGGGCTGACCACTGACCCACAGGGAGAGCTGCCAGCGGGATCTGCAGGGCGCTTGCTCTGGGGACACAAAGCCAAGTCACTGCCAGAACTGCCCCTCCCAGCTCAGTACAGTCCGTGCAGGGGGTCAGCGAGCTCATTCTCCTCTGCCACAGATTCACATGAAATCCCACTGGCTTCCTCCAAAACCTCCTAGTGACTCAACACGAGCCACAGCCTTGCCCAGCAGCTCCAAGGTGTGGAGTATGGGGCACCCTGGCTCACTGCCACCTCTGCTATCATCCCCCATTTTCCAAAAAGACACAGCAGGGATGTGCCGTGCGGGGACCCTCCTGTGATAGCCCCCTCCTCAAGTGCTGCAGGACAGGCTGTTTGTGTCACTGGGCAGCCTGTGGTTTGTTGTCTGGGGCAGGGGCTTAAGCCCAAGCTGCGGAGATGGGGCACAAAGCTGGAGCTGCTCCCTTTTCCCTTCTCCTAAGTGCTGGCACACAGGGCTGTCTGCCATCTGTGGCACCAGACAGCTGGAGCCCAGGAAGGCCCCACTCCTGCCTGGATCACTGGGATTCACACCCTGCCATGCCTCTCTCTGGGCAAAGTTGTTCTTCTGTCTTTGGAGCCCTGACGTGGGCACATTTCCATCATGGCATGCTCATGACTGATCCACGGCTGCCATAGTGGACAGCAAGGATGGGGAGAGTGGGGAGAGCAGCATGCGTTGCTGCTTGCTGCGGCTCCCATCCCACCAAGGAAGCGGGAGCTCTGATTTCTGCTGAGAGTGAAGTTGCAAGGGTGGTTTCCTTGGCTGGTGTAACTCAGTGCAAAGCCCACCTCGGAAGGCCACTCTTCAGGCGGGCACACTTAGTCCAGGCTATGTGCAAAGTTCCTAACGTTTTTATAACAACCGGGGCGCCTTTCCAGCAGCACGCTGGCCATGCCAGCGTCGGCAGCTCCCGCAGTCCCGCGCCGGGCGCTCCGCACACCCGAACGCGGGCCGCAGCCCCTCAAGGCCCCCTCAGGCCGCCCCAAAATGGCCGCCGGGGCCCCGCCCTCGCGCCTGGAACTACAGCTCCCAGCAGCCCCGCGTTCCGCCCCGCCCCCCCCGCGGAGGTCTCTTTTCCTCTGGGGGCTTCGCGGCAGTGTCCAATCAGCGCGCGGGCCTTTGGGGCAGCCCTCGGGGGCGCCTGATCAAAAAAAAAAATTTAAAAAAAAATGTAATGTCGGAGAGCCGTCCCGTCAAATGCCCCCCGCGCGGAGGCAGAGGCGTTCCTCGCGAGCCCCGCGGGCCCGGGGGTTTGCCGCCAGCCGTCATTCATTACTACGGCGATTCTCTTTCACGGCTTGTTTCACGCGGACACCTCTGGGGGTCCTGGGAGGGGAGGGGAAAAGGAAAGCCGCTCTCTTGATGCGCCGTCGCGCTGGAGCGGAGAAGCCAATCCGCGCCGGCAGCCGGAGTTGGGGGCCGGGACCTCTCCCGGGCGCGCAGGCCATTGGTGGTGGCCGAGCGAAGGGGT
>VZTU01020181.1:50797-68935 GCA_013400835.1 Zapornia atra | reverse complement strand
GAGCCTTCCTCCGCCCTGGCAGCGGCGGGGAGGGCGTCGCGGTCGGGATGCTGAGAGTCGGCGGTCGGGAACGCGCGGGAGGCGGGGGCGGTGCCGGTGCCGTGCGGGAAAGAACGGTGCTTCCCTGGGGGGGAAATAAGCGCGGGTTCCTGCGGTGCGGCGGCGGGGGGCGGGCAGGGACCGGCTCCGGCGAGGGCGATTCCCGCCGCCGTGGGTAACGGTCGCTTGCTGCGGTGGCGGAGGCAGGCGCGGGGGTCGCAGGGGCCCGAGCCCTCGGGGGGCAGGGGTTCGGGGTCGCGTCTCTGCCACTTCACGTTTTTAACCGGGAAGCTTGCCTGCTGCTCCCGACTCAGGCCGAGCCCTGTCCGTGTTCTCCGAGACGGCCCGGTGCCGCACTCTTGAAGCTGGCTGGAGTCGTGCTAAAGTGAAGCCGACCAGCCCTCTCGTTTTCACACCGGTTATGCCTTGGAGAACCTTTTCCAACAGGGATCACCTCAGCTGTACCTTGTTCCAGCATCTCCTGTTTGCTTGGTTTAGAGGCTTCCTTAAGACGTGACGTTTGTTAAAGCACAAGCATTAAGAGAATCTGCTCCGAAGCTTTTTAAACTTTGGCCTCCTTTGAAGTCCGTGACTCAGTGTTTGAGAAACGCTGGCCAGTTTGAACAGCAAACTGCAAATATTGGAAGCCGAATGGCAGCAGTTGTTAGGGCTGGTTGTGTATCTGGTTTATTATTTTAGTGCCTTGCCTGTAAATTGTTTAGGTGACCCATTTAAAGAAAGCAGAAAAATCGAAGAGCTTGAGTTGTCTTGCAGTTGATTCTAGTTGGATGGAGAAGGGGGAGCCTGGGCATCTCTGTGTTCAGAACCAGTTGTGAATCCAGCACTGACACTCGCTTCACTGGGTTGGGACAATCCTGGAGCAAATTCTGTTCGTGCCATCACGTCTTTGTATTCAGGAGACAAAGCAGTGAGGGGAAAAAGCGCCTCAGCACACTTAAATGTTTATATTTAGTGAAACTGTAAAAGAAAAAGCCCTTGGTCATACAGGTTAACTGAGCTGTGGACCTGACATAACTGTCTCCAGGTGGTTTGTCTTTCACTTGTTGGACAACCAAGTGCTTTCTTAGGGAGTGTGTTACTTGTTAGTAAGCCAGCTCTTGTACTGTGTCTTGAAGGTTGATAACTTGTTTCTGTCTAGAAGTTCGTTAATAAAAGGGTTCTCTGTCTAGTGATAGGTGGATGGTCAGAGTAATTTTTGTTGCATTATTAGTTTGCTGTTGTAATGGAACTATTTACTTTAAGAAAAAGTTCAGATGCTGATTTCCTATTGATAAAGATATATCCTGGTCACCTAACTCATTGAAATAATCTACTTGTTCTGTAAAGCTCAGATGGGTTCTATGTTCATCTTGGATGTATTTAGGAGAAAAATTGAGCTGAGGTTTTTTACTAAAAGAAGCTGCTCTTTCAAGCAGTGTTTTAACTGATCTCTGAGCTTGCAGGAGTGTATCCCAAACCCACAGCTGTTTAAAAAAAAAGTTCAGACTGTTCTCACTGCTTGCTTTGGCTGCTTTTGAGTAAAGAGGCAGCATATGAATTCTAGATGTTGGGGGGTGCGTGTGTGTGTGTGTGACAACTGGTTCTCTAGTCTCTGTAGTCCAAACATAAATTTGCAGCAGGGTTGAAAAACCTGTCTGCAGGATGGCACCATGACTTGCTTTAGTTTCATAGCCATGTCAGATTTGTAATTGGGAAGTCTTGATGTCTGTTAATTCCTGCCTTGTTGCTGGACTGTGTGACATGATATGTTGTGATGTATATAACTTCTTCCTAAAAAGAAAATCATAGAATCGTAGGGGTTGGAAGGGACCTCAAGAGATCATCGGGTCCAACCCCCCTGCCAAATCAGGCTCCCTAGGACATATCACTCAGATAGGTGTCCAGACAGGTCTTGAATCTCTCCAGAGAAGGAGACTCCACCACCTCCCTGGGCAGCCTATTCCAGTGCTCTGTCACCCTCACTGTGAAAAAGTTCTTCCCCATGTTGGTGCGGAACTTCCTATGCTCCAACTTGCAGCCATTGCCCCTTGTCCTATCCCCACGGACCACTGAAAAGGGGCTGGCCATTTCCCCCTGCATCCCCTGCTTAAGATAATTATAGACTTTAATTAGGTCCCCCCTTAGTCTTCTCAAGGCTGAAGAGTCCCAACTTACTCAGCCTGTCCTCATAGGGGAGATACTCCAGGCCCCTAATCATCTTCCTAGCCCTTCTCTGGACTCTCTCCAGGAGATCCCTGTCCTTTTTAAACCAAGGAGCCCAGAACTGGACACAATACTCCAGGTGGGGCCTGACCAGGGCAGAGTAGAGGGGGAGGATCACCTCCTTTGACCTGCTGGCTACACTCCTCCGGATGCACCCCAGGATCCCATTGGCTCTCCTAGCCACCATGGCACACTGCTGGCTCATGGCCAACCTGTCATCTACCAGGACCCCCAGGTCCTTCTCCACTGAGCTCTTCTCCAGCAGGTCGTCCCCCAGCCTGTACTGATACAAATGGTTATTCCTTCCCAGGTGCAAGACTTTACACTTGCTCCTGTTGAACTTCAACCGGTTTCTAACTGCCCAGCTTTCCAGCCTGTTCAGGTCTCGCTGGATGGCAGCGCAGTGTTCCTGTGTGTCAGCCACTCCTCCCAGCTTTGTATCATCGGCGTACTTGCTGAGGGTGGATGCTATTCCCTCATCAAGGTCGTCAATGAAGATATTAAACAGGACTGGACCCAACACCGAGCCCTGGGGAACACCACTAGTCACAGGCCTCCAGTCAGATTCTGCTCCTCAAATCACAACCCTCTGGACTCGTTCCGACAGCCAATGACCTAGTTCACATAGGCAGTTAAGAAACTTGAAATAGTAAATGGAAGGCTTTGCATTACAGACATTGTGGCATGTGTGACAAACATTGGCCTTTTAAATTTAGTTGTCTTGAAATGTAATCTTAAGAGGATTTGAAGCTAGTAGGAGAGAAGCGCTCTTCTTACAGATGAAAGAAGTGGTCAACAGATGATCAAGCTATAAACAAGAAAAGCAGGGGGAAAAACACAAGACAAAACAGAAACCCAAAGAGTACTCTCAGGACTACTTGGACTCAGTATCGTTTTTAAACCTGGACTTTGTTTTATTTCTGAGTAAATGGTTGCTTCTTTCTTTGAGACAACACTGAAAATAGGGTGGGTTTTTTAATCTCCCAACATGCATTATAAAGCTTACCTGAAGAAGTTGGTCCAGTGGAGAAATATCACCAGGTAAAAATTAAATGGGGTGGAAAAGTTTGATATGACAGTTTTCTAACTGGCAACCGTTTAAAAAGATCCTGACCTGTAAGTTAAAAATGTGAATTAGAAAAGTGTATAAAGAAACCCAGAAGGTTGAGTTGTGGGATTTGTTAACTCCTGTCTTGGTGCGATGATGTTCTTTGGGAGTGCAGGGTCAGAGTTACCAGTACTGGTGGCTGTCTGAAGCAATCCATGTGTGGAATAAACACAGCTCTCTGACAGACCTGAGCCAGCGAGGTTGTTCCAAGTAACTCGAAAGAATGGGATGGCTGCATGGCTTTAGGTAAATACTTTGGATGAAAGTAAATCTTAGGAATGTAGTGCCCTAAAAATAATGTGCAACTGTGCAGATCAGAGCTTTGCTTGTATGTGAGAAATGGCTCCTCTTGTCCTGAACATACAAAGGGTTTTTTAATCCTTTAGTTAATACCTTTGTGTGGTTTATCGTAACATAAATACTTTTAAAACTCGTAGTGTTTTGTAGTTGGACAAGATATATAGATTTAGAAGCTTATAGGGATACCTGTACTATTTGAATTTAAACCAGCTGTGACAGTTTGAAGAGTAACCTGGATAAACTGCTCTGACATCAGCTTTTGCCTGCCATAAATGGCACTGTCAAAGCGTTAGGCGTGAGTTTAATGAAGAAATCGTGCATACGCTAATTTGTCTTTCTATGATTCATTCTATCCCAGAAAGCACTTTGCACATCCTGATCTGCTTAGTTTTTTTGAACTTTTTTTATCCTTGGGGTTTACAAGTAGAAGGAAGATGGGGATTAAGTGCATGTGCACATCGGGATTCGTTAGTTGTAGTTAAATTGTGAGTGCTTTGCATCAGTACAGTAAGGCTTGTATCAAAGCGGCTGGGCAGGGAGGTGTGTGGTCTCGGATTGAAGCCCCCGACTGAAATCCCTAAGGAGAGTATGCCCTGAAAATTGTGAAGGTCAGGCTGGGCTGGTGGTGTAGCCAGGAATAAAGCCCTAGGTAGAAGTACATTGGAAAGGTGTAGATTTCTATATTGCTTTGTATCCCTACCTATTCATTTGAATTGTGTGAATTTTAATGAGATAAACTATTACTAGTTCTAGTTGGCATTGGTGCTGCACCTCTATGTAAGCGAGCTTGTTGAAGCTTCTGTAATACCCAAGGAGTTCTGGGGGGGAAAAAGAGGCACAGTGTGATAACATCTCTAGTATTTGCTTTGCCGCTCCTGTCCTGCACGGGCAAACACTGTTCTAGCCAGGTTGGAGATCACAGAAGCAGAGGTCTTGCTAATTGAACATTTATTGGCCCTGTTACTGACTCAGGGCTCAAACCTGGAGCTTGCATCTGTTGATGACAGGAAGGTGTTGAGTGGCGAAGTTGGGGAGCAAGAGGCTCGTGTTCCAGCACAACATGCCTCTCGCCACAGAAATCCTCCCTTCAGCAGAATATGTTAATGGAACGCTGTCCTAACGCCCTGCACAGGACTGCCACGGCAACTTGTTTGTAATGGGGCTCGGGATTTTGCCTGGTGACTCCTCTTGTGTTGTTACTTAAGTCTCTTTGGAAGGCTGATAGTAAAATCAGCGTTGTGCGTGTGCATTTTATGGGAGGAACAAAGTGGTTTGGGCACCGTTCACATAGCCAAAACTCTTGTTCTGGGCATCTGATTTCAGATTGAAGAGTATGTTTCTACACACGGAGTGTCTCGTCTGGAAGTGCCTTTGTTCCGCAGTTAAAGCTGGGACAAAGCTGCTGTGGCAGTCTCAGACCCTTAAAAGTCAGAGTCGGATGTGCTTGGCTTTTAGGCTGCTCAGGTTGAAGGCGCTGTGTGCGTCAGGGGCTCTGGTGTGAGATGCAGAACTTGTCTCGATCAATTATTGAATATTTACCTTCTAAAATTATTTGAAAATCATTGAAGCACTTTCATGCGGTACCTTCTGAAAGGCTTGTCCTAGAAACTTCAAATCTGTCCCTGTTATGTGAGTGGTGTACCGAAGTGGCACCTACCCTCTACGAGGTAGCTGTTAAACCCTGCCTCTTGCAAGGAGACATGCCTTACTTCAGCACTTAATTTCAACTCTTTCTGAAACATCTTTCTCTAACTTAGTAGTTCTTTTTCACTTCAGTGTTCTTATCACTGAGTGTTTTGCTGAATACTACTTGGCTTTTTTGTTTCCTTCTCTTTAGCTTTCATTACAAAGTCAGTTTTTGGTAAAGTCTGTGCTTCTTTCAAGGGGAGGGTGTGTAGTGTCAAAAAAGTTGATACTTGGGGGTGCCTGAAGAGGGTGTTATTTCTGAGTATGAAAACTCTTTTGGCTGAGAACAGGGAAACATGTGGCTCTGAATCTAAAAACGTTTTTATAATTGCTTGTGAAAATACTGATCTGGTAGAACAGACAAGCCAATCCCAAGGCTAGTGCAAAGAGCTGCTGCTTGGATGAGTAAAAATATTGGTGTAAATTACTTAAACTCAGACTGTCAATAAAAGGTTCCAACATTTCACAATTAGCTTAGGTGCTCAAAGGTTCCCTTCTATGCCATTCGAAATTACATCCAAGCCATCAGGATATTGCTGAAGAGCTTTAAAGGCAAGAAGTCTATTAAAATACATTATAAAATGCCTAGGAGTTAGGTGATTGAAGGCTTCACGATGATCTAGGGCAAAATTCATGTTGCTCAATTTATGCTATATTCAGCTCCTTGGCACTGTTTTAAGCAGTGTTTACTGTGAGTGGTGAGCGTGGGGAACTGGTGCAGAGCAGCTGCTGGTGATTCTGTGCCTGCTGCTGGAGTGTTGTGCCCATGTAGATGAGTATGTGATGAGGGAAACCCTCAAAGGTATGTAATAGATGTTACTATAGGCTCTAAAAGCCTTAAAGTTCAATCCCAGTTCATGGCTATTCTACTGTTTTCCTGTGGTCTTTGCCATCAGCATCAGGTTTTACTGTGTTTTCCCAGAATCTGTTCTTTCCCGCAAGCCTCTTGTGTTAAAGGTAAGAGTTTGACGATGCTGGGAGAGTCTCTAAAGCTACAACCTTCAGTGCTGTATTCCAGAAGTCTGGTACCAAGACTGACAAGGAACAGCCTGGAACTTCCAAATGGACACCTTGAGGGGTAGGGTTGGTGACTTCTGTCCCGCTGTGAGTGCCTGAAGTAGGGTACCTGGACACTCCTTTCAAGGACAGACCAAGAGGAATGTGTTTCAGTGTTATGTTGCAGCGTGTATCTGATACAGGTTGTTGTCTATTATGGGCACTGTATCAAAACAATATACAGTTGCAGTGCTGAGAAGGTGATTTATCTCAGCAGCCTTTTTTAGGAAGGGACGAGAGAAATACTGGTAGCACTGGGAGAAAGGAATGAAGAGGTTTTCCACTGTTAGTCCTCTGCCTTGATTTCTGTTGTCTAACTTAAGCCAGGGATAAATGGTTCATTCTCTCTCTGTGCTCGTGCATTTTTATATATGAGTATGCAGTAGCTCAAAGCCGAGTCTCTTTCCCTGCTCAGGGTTTACTGCATGTGTCCACAATACCAAGATCAGATCAAGGGGTGCAAGAGATGGAGGTGGGATGCAGGACTACCCCTTCCACAGTAAATTGGCTAAATCTGATAGAGTGCAACCTTAAGCTTGTTTTGCAGCCTGTGTGCTAATGCATTTAAAATTCTGAAAGCCATATTGAAACCAATGTCTGGCATCTCATTGTTTGAAGCCATGAAATTCAGTGTTGTCACAAGTATCTTTGTGTTGGTCTCTCCTGAATCAGAGCAGTAACTTGTGTGTGTGTGTGAAGCATTCCAGTCTGGAGAGTGCATACTTTGCAAAGGGTGGGCAAGACATTAAAAACCTAAAATAACTGCAAAATGCAACAGAGTTGGTAAGGGCTTTGCAAAAAAGCTCCAATTTCAGTTGTTTTGGATTTTTTTTTAGCACATGAAACAAGTTAGTGGATAGTGGTAGGAAATGAGATGATGCCTGCTGGCAGCATCCTTGCTTAGTCTACATCTGCAGATCTAGTCCTCAGCTTTTTGACTCCCTTAAGGGTCTGTCATAACTTTAAAAATTATCTTAGTAATTCATGCTGGTTTTCTGTGGTATTAAATGGCTTTAAAATTAATGGTGTGTGTTTTATTTTTAACCAGGAGAGATGAATGGTTCTTTATTGCATTTATCAACACTGCCACTCCACGTGCAGAAGTGAGTGTTGTACCTGGGGAGATTGTGCTAAAGCAGCCTGTGCGAACAGCTTGCTTCCTCTGGTGGAAGTAATGTTGTTCTCCTAAAGCCTTGGTCATCTTTTTCTGAGATTTACTTTGCTCTTCAGACCCTTTTAAATGCGAGCCCCTCTTGCTGAACTGTTCTCAAAGATGGATTCCACTAAGTTACTGGGGAGAGGGTGAGGATTCTGTCCTTTTGCTGGTTTTCCTGCGCTACCAGGCGCTGGAAGGCAGGTTACTGCTGACTCCAGGCTCTGGTTGTGGATCTGCTGAGCTTGCTCTTGCAGAGCTGCCTTTCTCTTTGACAGGCTGGTGATAGATAGCAGGATTTGTTCAAAGCAAAATATGTTTTTCCACCTTTGTCACCCTTTCAACTTACTGCATTTTTTAACTGAATAATAATAATAATTTAAAAATCTGTAATAAGAAGGTAAGCTTCAGCTAACAACTAGGCACCTCTCCCCCTCCATAGGCTTTAGTGGCACTCTCCCCCTGCCAGGTCCAACCCCCTCCTCTCCACAGGCCTGTTCTGAACTGATCTCGTGGATCTTTTCAGTAGTGAAGTGTCACATGGCAGGGATGGTGACATCTCCATTCTTCCCCTCAGCTGTGGGGCATTGGTGCATCTGCACCTGTTGGCAATAAGTGCTCCAAGGGATGCAGAAAATGTCTCTGGTCGTCCCTGAGAGAGGCAGTTCAGGGAGGGCTTGGTAAGCAGTACACTGCTGATAGTGGCCTTTTATTTCCCCTTTACTTAAAGTTACACTCTTGCAGATGTCAACTGTAAACTGGTTTGGACTGCTTCAGTCTTCTGTGTCCAGAAATAAGTCTCATTTGGGAAGAATTTAAGAAAACTTCAATCATTTAGAGGACAGATGTGTTCGAACTGAATCTTGTGTGAGTGTCTGTGTATGAATCCTTTGAAAAGAAAGCTTAGACTGATTTTCCTCTGGGAAGATCATGTTGTGGAAAGCCTGCTCTCACCTTCAGATTTTGCTAATTTGGGTTTTTTTTGTTGGCTATAACTTCTGTGATAACTTGTTTTATTAGTTGTTTACCTTCTACTTGACTTTTATGCTTGTCAAACCAGTTACCAGTAACTTCATCCCTGATAGTCTTCTGCAGCCTCCCTTATTATCACTTGAAGAGGTTCAGCCAAATTAGAACTGGATGTCCTCTCCCATGTACCCTGCACTGCGGTTTAAGACCTTTCAGTGTGTTCCCTCTCAGTGGCCTAACAGCCACCAGTAGACCATAGCTAATTGGCGTAGCAATAAATGCACTGTACCATTCAGATAGGGGTAAGCAGGCTTTTCTGCTTCGGTAGAGAACCACAGATTGTGCCTGCCCTGTGAGAAGTAAAGGTTTCCTTCCCCCTGCTCCCATCTGTGTCTGGGCTTGCAGCTTTTGTTTTTGGTATTGTGCATATCAAGCTGAAAAATTCATGGCGTATTAGAGAAGACGGTTTTTTAACTACATTCACGATGATATTAAAAGACTTGTGCTTAAATTTCTTTGTTCTTGATGAGACTTCGTAGCATGTGCTATTTTGAGTCATACCTAGCAAAAATTGAACTATTAAACTTCTTTATCTGTGCAAGGTCATTAACTGTTGATTACGTGTTTGGAACAATCAAAGTGTTTCTGTGCAGTTACATAATTTGAGGCTATACCTTGTACCTGGGACAGTATATCTAGTGACTAATCTCCAGTACTATTTGTGCATTAGATCTCCTTGCTTCCAAGTCAGCATTAAAATACTACTCTTCTGTCATGAGACTGGGAAGGATGTGTCAATATGTATGGCTGCAGAAGCTGCTGTGCTTTCACTGGGCTGACACTGGGCAGGCTTGTCAGACTCAAGGGGAATTCTGTTCTCTGCAAATTAACACTTTGGTTTTCATTTGTTTCTTTCTGCATATCAAGAAATGCTGAACAGAAGTGTTAGGCCATTTGGCAGGTTTTTTTTAATTGCAAGCACTGTCATCTGCCTGTGGCTGAAGAAGCCAGTTAAGTGCATATGCAGAATGTTGAAAGAAGCTAAAAAGTAATAGTGGTCCTGAGGAGGAGGTGATTGATGGGACTTCTCTCAGAATGGCTGATCTCACTTGCATTCTGTGGATCTGTTGCAGAGCTCTGTCAGGGCTTGGTGGCAGCAGCTAAATGAGATATCCTGCCTGCTGCATCGCAGTGGGGCTCAGGTTTTCCTGGGGGTGCGTGCGTGCAAACATAAACCAAAGGAATTCAGTCCCCTCCCTGGCTCCGAGGGCTCTTGGGAGACTGGAGCTGGGGAGTAGGCTGAGAAGAATTTCTGAAAGTAAGCAGATCTGATATTGGACACAGATCATGTCAGAATAGCTTAAATCTGTGAGCTGTCAAACTGCATTCTTCTAAATGCTGTGTTTGGGCTCTTGTAAAGCATGATTTGTTGCATTAAAAGTATTGATACGTTAAGGCAAGAAATACATGCCTTTTGTGCTAACTGCTTTTCATGACTGCAGGTGCTGAAGTAGTTAGTAATGCAGGTGTGAAAATATACTTTGTGTTTTAAAATGCCAATTCACAGCTGTTGGTATCTTTTGTTTTCTCCATCAAGGCACATCATGTTCCTCTGTACAGCTCATGGGAGATCCCTCCCTTAGCGTGAGCAAAATAGGAAAGAACTGATTTGTGTGCATGTGTAACAAAGGGGTGGAATGAGCTACAGTCTGCTCTGTATAAAAATTTTGACCTACCTTGTATTTTTATGAAGAACTAGGCCCTTTGGGCCTCCAGGCCTGATGGCTTGCTCAGTGGGTGCTATGTAGAATGTGGAGGGGCTGTGCACTGTAAGCAAAGAAAGATGCACTTCTAATGCAGGAGCTTGTATAGATGTTTGCTTCTGTTCTATGGAAATAAATCAGTTTCCACTAAGGAGCGAAACTGCTCAGAACTGAAAGTACAACAAACCAACTCTCTTGTGGAGGTTGTAGCTGAAGCCAGCACCTGATTTGCCATTTTTCTCTACGTTTTCTCTGTTTTTTACATGGACCTTTTGTTACATACACTTATTTTCTCTAATTCTCTTAAATGTGCTTGAGGATGCTGAACATACAGAACTTTCTCAGTTTTGATCTGTACTTGGAAATCAGGAACACTTTTTAGAATCTGGGGCTTTAGTTTTTGCTTAGTAGTAAACATTGCTAATCATTTGTCATTATATGACAAAGGAGATATATATATATATAGTTGATTTTTATTCTTTCTAACTTGCAGTAACTAATTTGTGTCAGCTTCCGCTTTGTCACGTGGTGTCAACCCAGTAACTGTTCTGTGGATACTTTTGTCTTTATGAAGTAGTAAATTTCTGGCAGTTCCCATTGCTAATTCCTTTAAGTCCTTTAATTTTGATGAATGACTATCTATGAACTGTACATGAATGTCTTTATTTTTAGGCACCTCATGGGAACAAGTAGAAAAAGCCTGAGGGAGACAATGCTGAGGGAATTTTAAAATATTACTTACTGATTTTAAATTGGTGCTTTTACCTTTTTTTTTAATAGGCTCCCTATTTGGCATGTCTTTTGTAAAGAGAGTCTTTCATCGGCAGTCCAGTGTGCTTCAGGTGATGCTTCTGCCCTTGCAAATGATGAAAATGTCCAGGAAAAGGTATGCCTAATAAATCATGTTAATTAGCTGCTCAGTTTCATTTAAGTAATAGATTCATATGCTTTGATTCATAGTCTTCATGGACAGCATGTTTAATGTGGTCAGTGGTTCTGTGAGCCATGGTGTTAATGTCCCAAATGTTTTTTCCCTTCAATTTCATTGCCATTAGTGGCCAGTCTAGCTGGATGGTTTGTGGGTGTAGGGGAACAAATAGCAAAGCTAGTGACAGTAGCTTAAGTTTTTTTTTGCTTGAATGCCAGATGTTAGAAGTGGTGGTCATCAAGGGATAGCACATAGCTCTGCAGAGACCACGTAAGAGGTGATGGCCTGGGTAAGTCTGGGCCACAGTATGCCAGTTGCATCTGGGTTGTGTTAAAGTCCCAGTGCACAAATGATTGCTAGCCTATATAGAAGATTTAAGATTTTTTTTTATTAGGTCTTTATCATCAGATTGTTTTCCTCCTGCTTGATAAAAATTAACAAAGCATTTGTATTGCTAATAAACAAGATTGTCTTCCTTACTTGTATTAGTCAGCACTTTAGGTTAAATTGAGTGTCATTGTCCCACCCCAATTAACTCATTCCAAGTTCCTGCATGTTGCAATGTTATAGTGAATTCCCAAGCAGTTGAGTCATATCAGAAATTTTTAATCATCCTATTTATTTGTTTGTTTGCACCGGCAAAGAATCAGTCCCGTGATAAGCTTGGGTAGTATTGATGTTAGTGGCATTCCCATTTCTTCCATCAATTAGTTGTAGTGCTAATCATGGTTCTCATTACCAGAAAGCTTGTACATGTCACAGCAAACCTGGAAAACGTGTTGTACATTCTAGTTTACTCAAGTGGTGAGCTGCCTGAGCGGGAAATAAATACTTTAACCACTGTAGGTTTCCTAAGTGTTTCAACACCTAGGGTAGCTGGATTTTTTTGGCAGTTTGTGCAGCCAAATAGCATTTGGTTCTATTCTTCTGGCTGCCTGAAAAAAGTCCTGCTTGAGTTTAATGGCTGATGTAATAAAACTGTAAGAATTGAGTAAGCTTTGCAGGCTGGGAAGGCTCAGATATATGCTTTCCTGCTTTTTTTAATTCAGCATTATTCCCTTCATTCTATTAATTTGTCTGCATTGTTAAGCAGACTCGTGGCTTAAACTCAAAGATGTGAGAGATACTGAACTTTTTGCTCATGAAAGAAAAATCACTTGTACGTATGGGAAATCTTAAGCATGTTGTCTGTTACTCCTAACTGGGCTGCTGGAGCTGTCCTGCTCAAAAAGAGCAGTCTTGAAACCCTTGATCAGTTTTCCTTAGATCAGTTGTCCCTTTGAGACATTGATGCTATTTAAACTTCAGGACTAGGATGTGAGCTAATAATATGGGGGGGAAGTTGCTTAGTTACTGTGTTTAAGATGTGCCTGCACAAATTTGTATTTCCTGCTCTACCAGTGTATGCCTTAACTCTCTCAAATTAATATGATCATGTAATCTTGTACAGCGTCTCAGCTCATTTTGGATCCAAACTCTAGCACCTTTTCCAGTGTTTGACCATGGGAATTTTAAAGAGGCCTTATAAAATAAGAGGGGTGTGTAAATTTTTGCCAGACTTTGAAAGTGCTGCCCAAAAATAACTTGCATATGCTGTAGTCACAACTTTAAAAGAAAAGTTGAAGGAGCAAGTAAGTTTTTCAGTTCTGCAGTCTGGTGTTTTTAAAACTTTTTCTTCCTCAAGTGTGTATTCTTCTTTACTTTGAATTCACTGCACTTGATGGAAAATCTGCAGTTGTAAAAGAGTTGCTTTGAAAGGTTACAGCAGGCTTGTGAAATCTTTCAAGTTCTGCTGATAAGACTGTTACAACTGAAATGTGCCAAGTGTTATTTTTTTAATGGATATCTGTTGCAAGTCATCTTAGGATTGCCTTTTTCTGTCCTGTTCTGGGCAGCGTGGAGATAGGGAGGTTTTGTCAATGTGGGAACTCATAGCAGGATGATTAACTTTCCTTAGCACACAGAGTTTAAGATGCTGCAAAGTGGTGTTTCCTGTGCTGCAATTGAATTGTTTTCACTTGCTGTAGTCTTTGTACAAATGAGACTTTAAACGTGTGGGCAATCGCTCTGAAGATGCATGTAGATTAACTTCTTGCTGACATTTCGGTGGTTGTAAAGGTAGTAATAGTCTGTACCAAAGTCCTCCTACCAGGCTAGAAGGTCAACCTTACTGCATACTACTTGTCTGTCTTTTAAAATTCTAGAGGGAAGAGGCTGGTCCTAGGCTGGAGTCGGAGCATGCAGATGCGAGTACACGGAGTTACTCTGCGGAAGAGCTACTTGATGACTTTACAAAATCTGTCCAGGCAAGACTTTTTATTTCATTTACTGTCTCCATACACTCTTCAAATGCTACTTAAATTTCAGAGTCTTTCATTTTGTTTATCTAAAGCTTGTAGGGACCATCTATCACGTTTCACTTGCACGTAGAGTTGCTGTCAGACTCACGTTTCCAATGAAGGGGAGAATGTGTCTAAGAGTAATTTAATATTTGTAGGTACTGGCTAAAATCTTTCCAAGATAAATTAAAATTGAATGTTATAGGTATGGATGTCTCTTTATAAATAAAACATTAAAAACCCGTTTCTTTATGTAGATGAAACTTGGTGATCGTTGCAGTCCCTTCTAGCTTTGATCCTTCCTGGCTTCTGTTGGTTTCATTTCCTTTGGTAAAACGGAACAAGGGTTGTGTTTCAGTTCTACGTGATATTAATGGTCTTAAGGCAGTGCTCAGTGTTAAATGTTACAAAGCCCACTGTTAAAGGTGATTGATACATATTTTTGTAGATTACAAAACAATCTATGTAGGACATACTTCTGGACATGCATCATTTGGTTTAGATATGTAATCTACAGTAAAACTTTCCAGATCTCTTCATGTTCTGTTAGATGATTCAGAATAATCCACCATTACAAGAGGTTATTGTTTAACTCTTGTACCAATAGAAAATACTATGAATCTGACCTCTTTGAGTGGTTATGTGCTCTTCTGGACTTGGATCCTTATTTTGGTTATTAGCAAGGGCTAATGAAAACTGAAATAATAACAAAGACTCAAGACTACTAGAATCTCAGAAGTGATAAGCAATTTATCTCTCTGTTCAGTTACAGCACTAAATTACGACTTCTAAATCATTTCAGACCTCTGTTGCAGTGATAAATTTGAAACCCTACTTCAAAGTTAAGTCTGAGATGAAACTAGTAAATGTAAATCTTACTATAATGGAGCATGCAAGGAGAACCATTTATTTCAGTTGTTGAAATATTCCAACTTGTTTTCTCATGGCTGTCTCTACAGAAGTGCATGGTTGAGGAAGCTGTTGCAAGTGTTTTACACTATTATTGCAGACTATGGAAGAACGTTGCAACTATCCCAAAGTAGCACTGAACACCACTTAGGTTTATAAAGAAAGAAAATTTCCCTGAACAGTCTTGCTGCTTGGTTTTCAGGTTTGTTGGTGACAAATCTGAACTGCAGAACTGCTAAAACATTGTACTAGATGTCTTCGCATGAATGCTTGTCCTGGTGGCCCCGTGGTACTTAGTTACCAGCTTGGCTAAGGCACTTATGCTTTTCCTAGTCAGGTTTTGAAAAACATGTTCATCTGTAATGTTTTCACAGACTATGGAACTGAGTGAAGTGAGCCAGCCTGAAGTTGAGACTCCCTCTGCAGTAGATTTAAATGAAGCTTCGTCTAGCATAGTTGCAAGCACTGAAAACATTTCCAGTTCACCTACCTCAGAGATACCTCCAGCCTCCCAGCCCAAGTAAGCTTTGTTTCCTTATTGTTTTGGTTTTGGAGAGAATATCAATTAGTCTGATGTTAAAAGGGTAGGGATAAGGTTCAACTGCTACATGATTCTTCTGCTGTTCTGTGGTTTATGGTGTCAGTGTAATAAAATGTGCCACCTTTTATTCCATGTGTGGATTAACAGTGGTGCACTTGCTTGAAGGGTCCTGTTATTGCTGTTACTGGTGTCTGAGCTGCTGCTGTGATGAAAAAAAATCTTACATCCTTTATGTGCTGGGTAATCTCTACTGCAAAAGCCCTCAGGTCTTAACTGTAAGCATTTCTGCCCTTGTGGTTTTACATCTGTGATAACAAACATCAACAGCTGCCCTGCCCTGCCTTCCCATGGCTCCTTGGGAGTCACAGGACTGTGAATAGCAGTAAAGAGGGACAGCAGCAGGTAAGCATTTCTCAGTTTGCTCCCCAAGACTGATGGGCCTTGTGGATCTGAGTATTGTCTCTTCTTGTGGGATATCCAAAATGTCACGGCTGTATCCCAGCATCATTTGTGGGAGCTCACAGTGGGTCCTTCTTGCTTCAGTGCAACCATTTTAGCATTTGAATTAGCTTAATGCAGTGTGCAAGAAACGTGAAAAGTCCTTTTTCCTTAAAGACCAAAACTGTTTTCAAAGAATTTGACAATTTTTAGGAAATTATTTTACGTGAAGGGATGAGGAAGCAAAGTTTGGGAGTAAAAGAGTAATCTTTTACTTTATCTGTGTAATATGAGATAGGGAGCTGCTTTAGCAGGGGGGTTGGACCCGATGATCTCTCGAGGTCCCTTCCAACCCTTACGATTCTGTGATTCTGTGATTCATCAATGGCCTCAGCTTTCAGGGAAAGAAGAACTTAGCCAAATTTTACTCCAGGACTTAAAACAGAGCAGTCTAAAATAAGTTCTGACATAAAGGGACTTTTGATGAAATAACAGATTTTAGTGGGAGCACAACCAAGTCAGTCTGTAGTTCTGATATGTGGTAGTGTATTGCAGATCTGCCTCTGCTGCAGGCAGTCTTCAGGAGTGGATGTGCATAATTTAGCTTCCCTTACATTGGAACGCTGTGTGAGCAGATGCAAACTGTTGTATGGAAATTCACCTCTCTACTTCTAGGTACTTTCACAAAATCCTCCTGTGGTTTTTCAAGTGTTTTAAGGGGAAATATATTCTTCTGATTGTCTGCTGATAAAGATCTAGTCCTTTGGTAGATAAAAACATAATGGATTCAAAGTGAAGGAGACTTCTCTTGTCCTTGGTTTTGTTTGTTTTAAATGTATAGATTTTCTGCTTTTCCAAATTCAGTTTCTTTACCAAATTTAGTTTCTTTACCACATTAAAGGTCTGAAAACCTTGTCTGCTGACTGATCTTGCCCAGTCTGTGAGGGCTAATTCTTGAGCAACTTTTGGTACTTCCTAGTGTCTTTAATTGCAAGTATTTGAAAATCGGTGTACCAAATTCTGCTGTCTTTACAAAGCAAAACTGGAATATAGTTTCACTGTATGTATTTTTCTTTATAGATTTTGTTGTCTACTGTACTGATTTGCTTATCTAACAAGGTTCAGGATGTTTCTTTTCAACCTTCAGCTTAGTATCTTGCAGTTGTTGAAAATAGCCTTGCTGTGGTAGCTGGGGAATACTGGAGTGATGAACTGTGTTAATGCTTGGCAGTAGTGTTCTGACACTAGTACCATTTACAGGCATAAAAGTGTAGAATAAGTAGGGGAGAGATGTGTATTTGTACAGTATTTCAAACTTGAGTTTAGCTTTAAATAGTAATAGGTGCTCTCTTTGTTCTCTGATATCCAAAACAGATGTAGTCCAACTCCATACTTAAACAAGAGCTTTAAAAAGACTCAGCTGCATTTGTTATCTCCAGACAGCATTTTTCCTGTTTCAAATGCTGATTCCCATCACTGTAACAAAGTCCAGCTCCCTTAGGTGTTACTGGTCTGACCTCTTAGTCAGAATATTCTGGAAGTAATATTATTCCAAACCCTTTTAACTTTGTAATTAATCTTTTTTTATGACAGCACTGATTGCAGCTTTTCTATCCAGACTCAAATCTGGGGAAAACTTGAAAAATAATGTGAGCTGCTCTTCTGGCTGCAAGTAAGGATAGCTGCCAAGCAAAGTGAGCTTAGTGATGCACTTCAAAAATGAAGGCCAAGCTGCTAACAAGTGGGATTATCCAAAGGGGGGGGGAGCACTGCAGCTTTTGGGCTTGTACTACTCACCTTCTGCCAAAATGAGTTACTTGAGGCCAGTCAGGTTCATGCTTGTTCCATAATTTATTCAGTTGATGATAATTCATGCTGTCACCTATCCACTGAGATCAAGAACATGTGGAGCTGCTTAATTTTAAGTGTAGTGGTCAATGTTACTTCAGTCATTGGAGTGTTAAATGCAGAACTAATCTGTGCATCTCAGATGTGTGTTTTGGGGCATTTGGAGAAGTTACTCCTCTGTTTGGAGCTAATAAATTTTTGTATTCCTGCTGTTTGGTAGATTTTGCTACATAGCAAGAAGTCATGAATATCTCTGAGGCTTTTTGTTTATGCTGTGGAAACCTTATCATATGAGAGGTACTAAAATTGGCTCCCTGGGTTTGTTGCAGCTGCTTCTGTTGATAATTGTAGCAGACAGAGAACCCAAAAGATCCCCTTTTAAGTTGCTGACATGCTGTTTGTGTTTTGGCAGCTCTGTATCATGATATTGGATTAACCTAGTTTGCTGATGCTGTTGAAGAAACCTTATGTTGAAATTTGAGGCAGAATAAAGCTTTTGTTTAAATCTGCTTTATAACCTTCTAGATCAGTATGAAAGTCATCCTTGTACACTGGAGAAGAGAGGACAGTCAACAGAAGTTACCCACTGAAAGTTGTTATTTGTCTGTTTCCCCCTCCCCATCCATTCCATCATTCCTGAAGAGTGTATAGGGAGGCTTTCCTCTCGGTTTTTACCCTTATCTGATGGGGTGTGTCCAGCCTTTCTGGGCGAGTAGTAGTAAGCTGGGGCCAGTGTGGCTCGTTGGGGCTACTGGTGCAGATAATCATAGAATGATCTGGGTTGGAAGGGACCCCAAGGATCATAGACCTCCGCCCCCCCCCGCCACAGGCAGGGCCA